>PVKC010000518.1:0-56774 GCA_004027635.1 Crocidura indochinensis | reverse complement strand
CTGAGCTGGAACTTCCAACTCTTTTCTCTTTTGTGTCTGAAAATTATTGTTATTTCAAGAACCACATAATATTTTTTATTTCCTAGCTAGAAACATTGATTTCCTTGACATGGAAATTTCTATATATAAAGAATCTTTTAGATATGAATATAAGTTGAAATTCTTGATTTTGATGTAAAACTACTTCTACTTTTCAAAATGACTGTTCCCATAGTGTAAAGAAGTTATGGTTATGATATTCATTATATGAATATCATAGTTTCTGAGTGGCCCCTGTGATGACCAAAAAAATGCTTAGAGGCTTTTTAAATAGCTTCACTGGAGCATCTCACCTATAGAGATTCTTCAATTAAAACCTTAATGTCATTTTAGTCTGTTCTTTACTCCTGCAGCTCAGGCAGCATTCCTTTCCCAAATTGGTAATTAAATTCTAGAAACTTTACTTTTATATTATCTCTTGTCATCTTTTCTCCATTTTCATAACTAGTGTAGTATTCTATGTTCTGATTAACCTTGACTTTAACTATTATTGTTTTATTTTTTCCTTCTAATTTCCCTGAGGAAGTATCTATATTGGTCTTTTTATAACAACATATTGTCCATTAAAATATGACTAGTTTTTCTCACCCTCAATCTGCAAATTATCTTTCCTTTGTCTGCATGCAACACTAAATATAGCATACTATCTACTTTTACTTGAATTTTGTAAATTGTAATTGCTCAGTGCATTATCTCATTTAAAAGTAAAAATCCAGGGGCCCGGGAGATAGCATGGAGGTAAGGCGTTTGCCTTTCATGCAAAAGGTCATCGGTTCGAATCCCGGTGCCCCATATCGTCCCCCGTGCCTGCCAGGAGCAATTTCTGAGTATGGAGCCAGAAGTAACTCCTGAGCACTGCCCGGTGTGACCCAAAAACCAAAAAAAAAAAATCCAGATATATTCATCTTTATATATATCATAGCATTTGTGTTACTTTTGCCATGGTACATATGCAATTTTTAAATAAATTATTGAGAGAATAATTAATGAACAAGTGAACTAATGAATGAATAAGTGAAAATTGAAAACTGTTCATTCAGAGGTTGTACCTTCTGTAAATTATCAATATTTTTGCCAAGATGCTTACTTGCCCATCATAAATTCATAAAGGATTTTTAATTCAATTGCAATCTTAAGTAACTGTAAATAAATTACTACTTTCAATACCTATGATAACTTAAATTTACTCTGATATAATGTTCACTTAGGTAATATTCATTCATTAGAATGGAAAAAATGAAAGGAAGTTATGGTTTAGAATGAATTTATGAGGATTGTAATATTTCAATACATTGGAGCTAATAAAAAATTATCCTAATGACCTTGAACATATCTTCTTAGAATTATTTCTAGTTTAGGCCGGAGAGATAGTACAATGGTAGGCAGTTTGCCTTGCACTCGGTCAACCCAGGATGGACCCAGGTTTGATCCCGACATCCCATATGGTCCCCTGAGCCTGCCAGGAGCTATTTCTGAGCACAGAGTCTGGAGTAACCCCTGAGCGCCACAAGGTGTGGCCCAAAAAACAAAACAAAACAAAAAAATTATTTCTAGTTTAATTCTTCCATACTTGCAAAAGAAAAGGAAAGGACCCCAAAAAAGTGTGCAAAAAAGCAGTTTTGTGGCTTGTAAATTATGGAGAAAATCATTAAATATGTCAATTACTCGATTTTTGTTGTTATTTTTATTGATTATATAATTTTTATTTTGGTCATAATGGTTTACATAATTTTCCCAGTAACATTTTAGGTACAGATTAAAATTGAATCAAAGGAAATCCCATCACCAAATTTGTCCTCCCTCCACCCCCGTTCCCATCTTGCATCCCATTTCCCCCACCCTCACCACCCTGGCTGCTAGAAGGTGTGGGCCCTTCTGTGTCTAGCTTGCTACTTAGTGATCATACTACTGTTTTGTCTTGGTACCCTCCATTATTTCCCCCTCTATTTGAGAGGCGGGGCTAGATAGTTCAAGACATGTGGTTTTGTTTGAAGAAAGGAAAAGCAATGAAATGGGGTAAAAATCAAATAAACCGAAAATGGGCGGAGTCCTTCCAGAAGCTCTCAACCTCAATTTGAGAGAGGAAAGGGAAGGAAGAAGGAATCAAAATACCACAGCAATACAAACAGAAATATAAAACAAAATATCTAGTGAGCACTACAGCAATAAATTTTATTGTATTTTTTAATCTCTGTGTTACAAAAGTATAAGGTAGGAACTAGAAAGGCGAATGTCATAGGAGAAAAAGTCTCTTTACTCAGAAGTATAATGTGCTCTGAGCTCAATAGTATAAAGTAATAGTTAACAGAAAGAGTATTCCCAAAGTCTTTTTGGTCCCTCCAGTTTTAAAAAATTCAAATAAATAGTGCTGATCCTGAACTAACCTGATGGCCTATTCTGTTCTTGAATATGCTCTAGATTAGAATTCTTGGAACTATACATACTAATACATAGGGCTAAATCTCTAATATACCCCACAAAACCAAGATGATTTCTCAGTCTGCAAAGACAGCTCAGCCCACCATGAGACTGCATGACAAAAGAGAAGAACACATCTTGCATCCCAATCAGGATCTTAATTTGTGGTATCAATAGCAATGAGTAATCACCAGAGGTGACAAGCATTATAACAGGATAAATTCAAATAAAATCTTAGCCCACTGCAGTGCTGCTCACACAACAAAAATGCCCATGAATTTAAATAGGTCATGTTTTATTTGAAACCTCTTATTGGCTTTATTCACATGGGACTGGGATTATTATCTCCCTGTTTCTTTCAGTATGCTATCTTGTGACAAGAAAATACAGCTGTTCGTAGCAAGTTTGGATCAGTTCCCAGAACAAGTTTGGAGACGGGGACATTGCTTTGTCACTCACTTTGTTGTTGATCATTCCCAACAGCTCTGTGCAGATGGTCTGAAGATTTGACCAAGTCAGTAGTGACAAATTTTGTTGTGAAATTACACTGAGGAAGTCATGCTATATTTCAGGCTTCTTATGTTGAAAAACATTCCTTTGAGAAAACAAAACACTTTAAAAATCACTCACTTCTGTGTGAATTATCACTCAAAATGATCAACTTTAGGATTCCAAAAAATAAAATATTTTATTTGTGCCATAATTATATTTCAAATAGATTTTTTAAGATGTTGATGATTCTCTTAAGATTTTCATGATCATCTCTGTTAAGGAAATCTTAAAAGTCATATTTATAAGGCCTATTTTTATAAAATGCTATATTTCCCCAAGCACCAGTGGGAACAACCTCTAAGCACTGAGGTAGAAATAAAACCCAACACAGCTGATTGTGTCCCTTGCCGTAAAATGTTGGCCAGTTCCATATCCATGAGATTCTGGAATCTGTAGGTTATTATTTTTACTTATTAAGAATTACTTCTTCTTTCTGCTGAGATCAGTTTGCTTGACTTCCTCTAATACTCAGATAGGGTATAAAACTGGTACATTTCATTTAGTTTCTTCAATGCAAATTAAAGAATGAATGGTATGTGTAAGAATCACACATTTCTCATTTTCAATATAAGTAAACTTTCCCGAAACATAAACAAAACACTGACAGTTGGTAACAATTTCTGAGAATTGCCCAATCATTTCACTAAGTTCTAGCAATTTGGATATATATTTTTCTTATATAAACTTAATAAAGACATAAAATAGCAGATAGCATTTCTCCTCATTTCAGCTTGATGTTTAACTGTCTTAACCTTGATTTTTTAACATTTTATCATGCTATTCTTTATATCATTTTATATATTTTCCTGAAATATTAATTTGAAATGCATTTATATAATAGTACCAAGACTTCCACAGATTAAACAACAAAATTTAAGAATAAATAAACCTCAACAATGTAGAGAATTCAGTAGGAAGAAATTCCTAGAGGCTGTTTTATTAAAAGTGTAAGCTTAAAAAAGTTTGTATTTAGATGAAGACTTATCAAGAGCTGAAGTATATCATGTATTGGAGATTATATTTGAACACTACTACTGAGAAGTAGATATCTCTAGAGCAAAAGGCTGAAGAAATAAGTATCTGAGAATAATTTGGTTAAAAATATATGTGACTGAACCTTTAACGATTGCTTAAAGTATTGTAATCCTTATAAACATTCCTAGAAATAAAAACTGCTACTTTTCTACTCTATTGATCATGAATTTAAAGACAAAATAATATCAATTTAAAAGGTATAGGTAAACACTGTGATTCTAGTTCTTTGTACTTTTACTAGCACACTATTGTTTCCCAATATATTTCACATTGCAGAACAAGTCGAATAGAATAATACTTCTGATTCAGCTGAGATTAAGAACCCAGCATCCTTAAACTTCCATCTAGACTAAAGGAATTGGAATCAATATCTTGGCACATCAGCAATGTGTTTCTGGAAAAGAAAATGGTAGTTTATCAGTTGTATGATGTGACAATGTTGTGTCTATACATCAGGGACTAGTGGGGATAGATAGTAGAATACTTAGGTAAATTTGAC
This sequence comes from Crocidura indochinensis, assembly GCA_004027635.1. Taxonomy (NCBI): domain Eukaryota; kingdom Metazoa; phylum Chordata; class Mammalia; order Eulipotyphla; family Soricidae; genus Crocidura; species Crocidura indochinensis. The sequence goes on along the minus strand of PVKC010000518.1, from coordinate 52,231 downwards.
TTAGGGAAGGTCATTATAAATGGTGAGGTAGTTTAGGTTTATTTGGATAATGGTAGAAACATTGAAGAGTGGTCAACTCCTAAGATAGTCTGAATAACTATGCATGTTTCAATAATATATAGAAAGTAGCAAAGTCTGAAAAGTAATTCATGTACCTGGAAAAATGAGAATTAAGATTAAAATAAAAATATATTTAAAACACTGAAGCAGAAAATATGAGATTGAAGAGAATTTGGAATTTGATTTTGAAGTACATAGGAAGTTCAAAAAGAAAAGAATGGTAAAAGAATAGAATACATATAGAAATACATCTTTGAGGAATAAAAGATGTTTTTGAATGCCAGAGAGATAATACAGGGGTTGAGGCACACATTTGCCTTGCATGTGCCCAGCATCGATTCCCAAACATCACATAAGATTCCCCAATCATGATAAGGAGGGCTTCTGAATAGAGCCAAGAGAAAGTCCTGAGCACTGCTGGGTGTGTCCCAATAATAAAACATTTTAAATAAAATTAAAACATTTGTATGTGTGTGTATGTGTGTGTGTCACACCTGGCAGTGCTCAAGGGTTACTCCTGGCTCTACACTTAGAAATCGCTCTAGCAGGCTCAGGGGACCATATGGGATGCCGGGATTCAAACCACCATCATTCTGCATGTAAGGCAAACACTCTACCTCCAACCCCAAATTAAAGCATTTTTAAAGGATGTTTATGAGATGGATATTATGTAAGAATTAGAAAGTGTCTGCTTGAAGATATCCTATTATTGAAACTAGATAATTGTGTGGTTATTTTTATATTGGAGAAACAAAGGGTGATTTGGGATATAACTATTTAAAACGCCAAATCTATGATCAATGCTAGAATTATGGGCTTAGACAATCAAGAAAATAAATCCAAGATTCAAATACAAACCTTCCAAGATAAGTATAGGAAAAATGTTGAAAATATTGGGGTGGAAGTTAAAAATTAAACTGTGTGAGGGTTAGAGTCAGCACAACATGACCTGCATGCAACCAACCTGTATTTAACCTCCAACACCACTTATATGGCCCCCTGAGAACCCTTAGGAGTGACTATTTTGTTTGTTTGGGGGGACCATACCCAGTGATGCTCAGGAGTAATCCTGACTCTGCACTCAGCAGCTACTCCTGACAGATTTGTAAGACCATATGAGATGCCAAGAATAGCACCTGCATCAGCAACATGAAAGACAAATAAATGCTCTACCCATTGTACTATTACTTCAGGCAATGTGTTACTTTTATAAAATTTTTATTTATGGCATAGTTTATTAGTAGAGGTTTGTCAATTTCACTAACCACATATGCTGAGAATGATCTGATATGGGTACAATTTTATACTTTACAATAATTTTCACATATATTACCTTATTTAAACTTTATAATAGTCATCTAAGCTTTTACAGATGATAAAATCAATTGCCTAAAGTTTTGTCTAAATCTATCTAACATAATTTCTAAGACTGAATTCACTCCTCACAAATTTAAATAAGCTCCAAATAATTTTTGACATATGTTCTACCTTTGTTCTACCTATAATGTGACTAACCTGGATATGCAAATAAGCCAGTAGCTAGCTCATCAGTATGGAATCTGAATTCATAAACTATGTCCAACAAGCATTTGCTCCAAGCAGTTTGCCAAATTATTTTCTAGAATGATTATTCCAACAGAGCTAAAAGCAATGGAATAAGTAACAAATTAATAGTTGTAAAAGTATTACTTATTCTCATGAACCAAAATGAAATTAACAAACCAGCAATATAAAATAGCAAATACATGATAGTCTGCTACCTGCAGGTTCTGTTCTCTTATCTCATGGAATCCGCCTGGATTCCTAAGAGGTATTTTTAACCTCATTTTACACATGAGTTAACTAAGAACTCTGGGTTATTGGGAAAAGGATATGTCTCAGATTTGATTGTCTTCTCAATTGCATACACCAAATAATTTCCATAGTTTTTCTAGGACAGTGGGGGAGGACAGAAAAAATAACAAATATGAATTGATCTGTGAATAGGGACAAAATCCAGTTTTCTTCAAGTTTCACTATCAATTTTTCTTTGTGCTGTGATTTTTACATCTTTCAAGCCCTTTCTTTTCATCCATAATGCCACTCAGAATCTAGGTGGATAATCAATCCTTTTCAGATTATTTGCTGTGCCATACTCCTGCTCTCTTTTGTCCTTACCATTTCTGACCTGGTGAACTCAATAGCTAAAGTGAGTTCCTAGCTCTAGGATTGTTCTCTGCCTGCTGATCATGGTGGAGTCGAACAGCAGCGTTAACGATAAATCTGTGCTGTCCGACCTTACCAGGGACCTCATGGCCACTCCACAATTCTAATATTCATGCTTGGTTAATTTTTCATCACATTCTCCAGTGGTTTTTCTAATTATTTACAGCTTGTATAAGGTCTTAACCCTGAGTCTGCCTCCCCTCTGTTTAGCATACATGTTGTCTTCTCTGTTGCTGAAGATAAGACCTTTAGATTCAGCTTTTGCTCTCTCCTTACTGCCATCCCTTTCCTTCCTTTACACAACATTTCTCCTTGAGCTCATTCATTATCAAACTGTTTACTTCCACCTGCCCAAAGATAATCTGCCAGATTTTCTTTCCTCATAGTTTTGACTTCCTAAGAACCTTACATAAGAGTATCATTCTGCCTTTTTGAAAATATTTATATCTTTGTTGTATTTTCCCTTGGTTTCAGAACAAAAAAGATAAAAAACAAATGGTTTTTTAGCTTTCTTCTTATCGTTTCATGACTCTGCTTCAATTCTCCAAAAGGATATTCAACTCTTTTGCTTAAGCAGTAATATTTCGCAGAGGGTTTCGACCATTCAGTATGGTTTCTGCCCTACATATATTTTAATCACCTTTTAGCTTATTAAAGAGAATTCTAAGAATAAGTCCCAAACTCTGAGGCAAAATGATTAGTTTTGAGTAAAGATTAAAATCTAAATTAAACTATTACAAATGCAGCTATATCTATAATTACTGTGAATGAAGATTAGTGGAAAAGAAGACAAAGGAAAATGTAGGTAGGGAACTGAGTGAATTGATCAGGAAGGTTTGCCAAAATGAAAAAAAAAAGGGAAAGAAATGGCATAGACCATGGGAGAACCTGACAAACAGTCCTGTTTGATGGCTTTAGGAATAACTTACATTAAAAGTCATGATGAAAATGTGCCTTATTGCCATAGCAATTCATTGAAACCAAAAAGATCCAGAGAGATCTCTGCAGAGTGAGACCCTCCCACTCCTCAATATCACTGCAATGGTACAAATCATTTCATCTGGCAGAGGGCAATTGTCAACATGCTAGGGAGTAGAAAAAACCTCTATATCACTTCCAGCAATGCCCAACCAGATTTGGGGGTCTGATGATTTGCTACTACCGCTGGTGATGCTCAGTAATGCTCTGGATCCCCTGGTGCTGCACCTGACTGTGCTCAGAAGCAGCCTGTGTTAGAGCTAAATCAGAGTCTCCACTTAAGTGATCTCTTGATCCACATAATTAATATCTGCTTCCAGGTTCTCTTTTGTTCCCTTTCAATTCATCCTACATGTTAACCCTATTGTTATCTTTTATTCTTGCATAGAGCAAGAACTTTATCAAAATACTAGCAAGAAAAGAGATGAATGAAGGAATGATCATTGTTAAAGTTGTGTGGATAATATGTCTTTCACAATGAGGCAAAACTTTCTTAAAATACACAGAAAAAATAAAACTACCCTATCAGAGATGAAGAAATAAAACCAACAACACACTATAACTTGATAGGGGAATGAGCATGAAGCAAAGGAGGTCATGTAAGATAGTCAAATAAAAATAGTTTTTAAAGGGGCCTGGAAGATAGCATGGAGGTAAGGCATTTGCCTTTCATGCAAAAGGTCATTGGTTCGAATCCCGGTGCCCCATATGGTCCCTTGTGCCTGCCAGGAACAATTTCTGAGCATGGAGCCAGGAGTAACCCCTGAGCACTGCCGGGTGTGACCCAAAAACAAAATAAATAAATAAATAAATAAATAAATAAATAAATAAATAAATAAATAAATAAATAAAAAGATAGATAAATGAGGTCAATTCAGGGTGACTTATAGGTGTAGTTACTGTAGTTTATATACATTGATTTTAATGATACAGACCTGAAACATATAATGTTATAATATAGTGTTACATCAATACAAAATAAAACAAATATCTAAAACAAAATACCCTAAATTTTAAACATCATGAGAGGTTAGGTAAAATTAGTAGTGAAGCATGTACATGTACATAAAACTATATGCACACATATGTATATATATGTGATTCCAAAAATATGTGTTGCTAAATATCATCTTCAAAATTTACCAGAAGATTGGAAATCATATAGAAGAACAAAAGTGTTCAAGTCATTCATAGGCAGCTTTAACTGTAAGCAGTCAACTAAAATATTAAAATATTGCTACAGTGGGTAGTGCATTTGTTTTACATCTGGTTCTATTCTTCACTCTTTCTGATGCCCAAGCACTGTCAGGAGTCACTTTGAGTGAAGAGCCAGAAGAAATCCCTGAGCATCATGGGTTGTGGCCAAAGAAATAAAACAAAAGTCATTATCATCAATAAAATCTGTTTATTCTTTTTGTACCTATCAATAGATAAGAGAGACCAAGATTGGTCACCACTAATTTTTCAACCCCTCAATTCCCAAGCTCCAACTATCTTATGGTAGTTTTATATTAAAATAATTTCTCTCCACAATTCTTATTTTGAAAACAACATGTTATGTTTTCATTTATAACTTAGAAGTTGTGTTTTGTGTGAAGTACATCAATTTAAGAAGTACTTCACTCCATCTGTAATGGTATTTTCACATTATTTTTTTATTTCCGATAGATATTTGAAGTTGCTATTTATCTCTTAAATTCACTTAGAACAATCTCAGCATGATTTATAAAAGACTCTTGGGGGTCCACCTAGAGCTGGATTATTTAGCAAATTTTCCAATACTAAAGGCATACATGTAAAACTAAATTTTAAGAAGTTAGAATGAAAATAAACCAAGATCTTTATTTGTCCTGTGGGAAATTATCTAAATTTTATTTTCAATAAAATGATATTGCTATTGCTATATCAGGTGATAATTCTAGCAGAAAATTTTAAAAAGCAATCTGCAGCACTTGGAATTTGGACTAACTTCTATAAACTGTTGAGGTCAGTCTGAACTCAGTAATCAGCAAGATATTTGTTTACATCTGCTTTTCAATAAATTACATCTGTCATATCAATAAAAAAATCAAGATTTCAGCATCATCTTGGCAGCTGTGTGGCATTTTACACAATCTTTTTAGTGATGAATTAGCAAACAGAAATAACTGCGCATTTTTTCTTTTTAAAATGAAAGTTCTGACCCTGATCCCAGAACAGGATATATGGATGAGGAATTTTTATTTCAGGTCAGGAAGAACTTTCATTTTTCTTTTTACTTTTCAGCGCAAAGTTTAAGTCCTTTAATTTTATTTGAACATCTTGGACCAATTTATTTTGTAGACTTTGTTTTCATTATTCTTGATGATATTCATATATTATCTTCAACTCATCATCCTATTTGAAATTGGAAAGGGGAAGTGCTTTCTAAAGGATCAGATAGTAAATATTTTTCTCTTTACACCCATAAAGTTGTTGTTCCAATGCCCATATCCACAGAAAGAGTACCAACACAGCTCTAAGTTGTACCATATTTTTCAGTGTATAAGATGATTGGGCGTATCAAACAACCCCTACTCTCCTGTTAAAAGATAGGGTTTGGGCTATATTTGTTATATAAGGCTACCTCTCTTTTATCACACACAAAATAGAAATTAAAAAATGTAAGAGAAAAAGAGTAGAACCCTCAAAGGGTAACAGTATATGTTTAATAAAGCTAGACTTTGGAGTGCCAACAATCATTTTACATTTGTCATTTGTAGTGAGTGACTGTGATTTTTTTTTATTGTGATCTACATTGAGAGCAGGGAGAGGGAACTCTTCCAAGAGCAGCTAGCTGGGGTGCAGTGATTAATAGGACTGCTAGGGAGACAGAGCACCTCCTCTGCGTCTCCTAAAAACTAAACATAGGACTGAGCACCGGAAAACTTCATACCAGTGATGACAGCCAGTAGCTAGATGGGATGCATCTCTCGGTAACTTAGCTCCTCTGTGTGCCCTGAAAGATGAATCAGGACAAGCAGAGGACTGAGTGATGACGCCTGGCAGTTGGATAGGATGCAGCAGGAAGAGGAGGGCGAATCACCCATCCCTAAAGCTGGAGTAAGTTTTAGCATGCCGTATACTGGCATATAAGACGACACCAACTTTTAATTTTTTCATGGGTTAAAAAGTTGTCTTATACACCGGAAAATATGATACATAAAACGTCCATGGTTGGGGCCAGAGCAATGGTGCAACGGTAGGGTTTTTGCCTTGCACGTGGCTAATCTAGGATGGACCGAATTAGATTCCCCCAGTGTCCCATATGGTCCCCCAACCCATGAGTAATTTCTGAACACATAGCCAGGAGTTACCCCTGAGTATCATTGGGTGTGGCCCCAAAACAAAACAAAACAAAACCATGTTGATAGTTGAGTCCCAATAAGATTTATTTGCAGGAATATGCAATGGCATATGGACCGTAGTTTCTTTATCCCTATTCTAAAGGGTATATACTTGATGTGGAAACAGGGATAGAAGAGGTTTCACGACAAGATAATTTGCTTATCCTATTGTTTAATTAAGTATACAATTAATTCGATGTTTTTTTAAGTATATAGTATTCAAAATGAGGTGTTTTAGAAGTCCAGATCTACTTTATTGGTTTTGTTTTTGATTAAGAATATCCTTCTATAAGGGGTTGATGCTTTCTTGGTATGCTGTAAAATACTCTAAACCCTGACACTTTAGAGCTGTGTTTTTGGAAAAAGGAGAAATTTCAGACTTTCCTATTACAACATGGACTCTCCCAGCTAATAACCGCAGGGCCTTTCTTAGTGCTGCTCCATCCGACCTTGCTGCTCTCTAACTCGGTGCAGAGAAAAGCAGACACTGAATTTGAAGTTTCCTGTCTACTTCTTCATCACTACCACCTAAGCGCTTTAGAAGTCAGTGTCACTGTGTTTTTACTGAAGGAAAAGAGATTAAAAATACTAATGTACTATGTCATACTTCTTTGTTTTGAGGTTAGGAGAACGTTAGTTTCAATTCCTGTATCTTACTGCAGTGACAATCTGAGCAACCATTTTATTTCCCCAGGGGAGGCAGCTGAATTCAACAAATATGATTTTTAAATCCACTCTTTAAAACTCCTGCTTTTTGTAGATACAGCACATAGGCCTAAAAGTAAGGGCTATAGCAACAATTTAAACATTTTTCTGGCATGCTGCTTTTATTCAACTTAGAAAATGACTATACAGATTACAAGTTTCATTCCTATCTCTAACAGATATAATCATTATTTTGAAATAAATGAATTAACTACATCTAATAACTGATTAAGTCATGAGCCTTGCAAAGTGCGAGGATTTAAATTCATGACCTTGGGATAAGCAAAGCTTATGAGGAAAATTATTTGTTGAAATTTAAAGTTGAGAATAATGAGTTTATTATAGTTTCTAGAGATGTGATTTATTTTTTTCAGTACCTCTGAGTGTACCAAGTATTGTATTTTCCTTCTTCTCTTCCTTTCCTTTTTTTTTTTTTGCTGTTTCCATGGTGATCATGGGTTTCTTCTCTCACACACTTGCTTCCACATTTGGCTGAGCTGCGCACCCACTTGGGGGCGGGTGTCTTGCTAAGAATTGTACACTTTACTTGTGATGCTCCCACACATGCTGTTTACAATCCTTGTCAGGATGGCACACTTGGCTTTATGCTCACACACTTAGCTGTATTAGCTCAGTTGTGGAACCCCAGACATTATATGCCTAAATGGCTGGGCATGTTAGGTGATGCATAGAATAATTTTCTGGGTCTATTAATAATATTTTAAAGCAACATTTAGCATTAATACTTCTTAACTGTAGTCTAATACTTTTTAACTTTAACCAGCACATTTTGTGACTTTTAAACACTGAGTATTGATAGTATAAGCTGTTTGTTAGGATGAACCATATGTGCATATTTCTAGAAAAATCTTTGTATTTTTCAAAACTGTCAGATATATTCTGTATTTACTTTATTCTTTGGTGACACAATAAAATTGTTCAATTTTTTTAGATCAGTAGAATGTCATATGTGTTGTATTAAATGCAATCTTTCTATCCAACTAACACCAAAATAAGTCACTAAGTTACCAGATTATTCATTAGACTACTGATAAGCACAAAATGTTCTAAATGAAGTTGTCTATGCTTATAAACATAGTAAATGAGGAAACGGAGGACATCTCTCCATAGTTGTGTTGTCCAAACTGGCTTCCGACTTGATTGAAATCATAGTGATTTTTCATGTACCTATATCTAATTTCTTACAGCACAAGTCAAGGGTTCATCAATAGCATGCATTGAAACCATTAATACTTATCAATAAAAATGAATATTGATATTTAGTTTAATTGTCAAGTTGGAGTTAACTGTGTATTCTAAGGTTTAGATGCACTTCATAATTCAGCCTGTTATATGCCCAGGAAATCCATTGTGATAACAGTTCCTTGGGAAAACTCATGCCAGTATATGTGTCTTTCTCCAGGATATGTCACTGCGAAGGGGATGAAGAAAGTCCCCTCATCACACCCTGTCGCTGCACTGGTACCCTGCGCTTTGTCCATCAGTCCTGCCTTCACCAGTGGATCAAAAGCTCAGATACACGCTGCTGTGAGCTTTGCAAATATGACTTCATCATGGAGACCAAGCTCAAACCTCTCCGGAAGGTATATTATCCACAGGAATTAGCTTGGGAAAGAAAACATGCCAACAAGGTTTACTTCCAGCCCCAGAAAGAATCTCTTACCATGCTAATATACATAAAAATCAGATGTATATACATCCCATGTTTGACTCAAAATGTAAAATACCACAAAGTTTCATATTTTGGAATATTCTATTTTCACTTTTATATTATTACTCTTCACCATCAAAACAAAAAGGTTGCACATGTGTGTATATGTGTGTGACTATAAGATATATGTAAGGCATAGAATGGAATTGAAGGGAACTATAAGAAATTCTGGTTTAAATCATTTATAATGATTAAATTCTAGATGGCATGAAATAATATGAGTTCATCTAATTTCATTAAAGTCAGAAAACAGGTAAGAGAAGTGAGTGCTTTTTTCCCATAATATATGTATTTTTTGTGTCTTTGACTTTCTTTGAAATTTGGTTTGATACCACATGTATAATTGCAATAGGCTAGACATTATTTGAAATTATTTTATAAAGTGTGCATGAAACTGTACTAGAAGTGCAAGTATTTTTATCTATATACTAATCTTAAAACTCCTTATTGATAATTTTGGTAAAAGAAAGTAAGAATAAAAGTATAAAGCTGACTTTTCACTCAGAGTTAACAAAGCTTATAAGGGATACAAATGTGGATGACTGGCTTTATATAATTTGTTTTGAATAGGTGGACCTGGGGATTTTAGCATGTGACTTGTTCCTCTTTTTGCTTAGTTTCAGCCTTACACATGTAGATACCTCAATTTCCAAAGGAAAATATGAGGATTCTAATTTAAATAATGAGTCTGCCTCGAGCTGCTTTTCCATTTAAATTAAATGCAAAGCAAACGAGAGTAAAAAGAACATTGCTTAGAAATAAACATGATGGGTTCCTAGATGAGCAAAGATGAAAAGCAAACAAGAATATTCCAGTAGGCATCAGATTGTGGCTTGTCATTGCAATTCTTCATTAATTCCTTAAATTATAGAGAGGAATAGCATTCCCTGCTTTCCTGCTCACCTTGATTTTTAAAATTTGCAAATCACTTATAAATGTCAAAAGTGTTGCACAAAATACCTTGGGGATGAGCATTTCTCTTTTAACAGATGGGTGACCTGAGTGCCAAAAGGTGTCACTCTGTTCCTCCAGGTCCCAGAGCAATCAATGCCAGAAATAGAGATGGACCCTTACGTGCTGCCCTTTGCTTTGTGCACTGAGCAGATGCTGCCTGCTGTCTGGAGTAACTAAGTGGTACATTATGTTTAATGATTCTTTTCACCTCCTTCAGTCTGGGGGAATTACAAATTGTTCCTTAGCACTTGAATATTTCTTTATTTTTCAACATCTTTAGAAAATTTTATAAAACTCTATCTTCATGAAATTTTCATACAGCCATGATATTTCGATTTAAAGGCAACAATCCAGGACATAAAATATTCACAGTTCTTTTACTACTTCAGATTATATACCCTTTTCTTCGTGGTGTTGTGTTAAAAACAATATCTGATTCTTCCTGTACTTGATAATTATTATTGTACTTTCAGCTTTTATAAAATCCTCTCATATACAAGTTTATCCTTTTCTTTGCATTCTATATTTAGTATTAGCATAACCCTCTTGGGACATTGTTTTCCTTCAAGTATAGCATGTATGAACCAGAAAATATATTGATATCTTTAATTTTTTTAATAATGAATGTGTTGAGAAGCCTATGTAGTAAGCAGCTATCACCTGCTGATTAATGAAGTGCACTGGTTTCATTTTGAACATTCCCTTTGATTGGTCATAAATATTAATGCAAGACAGCATGTCAACATCTTTCATTTTTAATAGCATTTATACATCAACAGAGGCTATGAGAAGCTCATCCAGGAATTCCTTCCTGATAGCACACAGATGTGTTTTATTTAACCCACAAGACTTAAAATTTGAATTAGTTACACACATTTAAATATGTAATCGTTTTGGAAAATATTTCAGATGTCTTATTTGCTTAAAAATCACAGATTTTGGGGCCAGAGAGATAGCATGGAGGTAAGGCATTTGCCTTTCATGCAGAAGGTCATCAGTTCGAATCCCGGTGTCCCATATGGTCCCCTGTGCCTGTCAGGGGTAATTTCTGAGTATGGAGCCAGGAGTAACCACTGAGCACTGCCGGGTGTGACCCAAAAACCACAAAAAAAAAAAAAAATCACAGATTTTTCTAGACCCAATTTCCTATGGCAAAATGAGTTGATCTAAGTGACGACTGAACCTTTTCAAAAGAAGATATTTACTGAGATCAGAGAGATACTACAGTGGGCAGGGCACCCACATTGCAAGAGACTGACATAGTTTCCATATCAGGCATCTCATATGGCCTCCTGAGTATCATCAGATGTGACCAAAAAAAAAAAAAAAAAAAAAAACAGACATACAAACAGAAAGCTGCTTCATTTTAGGTACTCCACATTTTCTGATCCTGAAAATGTATGCCATCATCACTCATTGAAATAACTCAATAATGTTGGAGTAGACAGACCTAAATTTCCAAATTCAATTTTCCTAGACAGAAAGAAAGTACATATGATTCTTTACCTCTTTGATTTATAGACTGTAAAACCTATACAATTAATTCTGTAAAGGATAATATAAATGTTAAGGTGCTTGCTTTGAACATGACCAATCCGATTCAATCCTAAGCATTGCATATAATACCTTTAGTATCAACGACAGTAATCCCTGAATACCACAAGGTGTGGTCCAAATTTTTCCCTCCATCCAAATAAAACTATGAAGGAAAGTGTGTAGGTATAAAATTGGAATGATAATAGAGCAAGCAGGAAAATTTTGCCTTGCATGTGGCTCACCCTGGTTTAATTCTCATTATCTAATATGGTCCCTGAGCAACACCAGAAGTGATTCCTTAGTAGAAAGCCAAAAGTAGCCCTTGAACACGTAAATGTAGCCAAACCCTCCACTCCCCCCAAAAAAGAAAATATGGACATATGGATTTCATGCTCACCTTGCAGGACATTGCTGGGGTTTGATACCTAGCACCATTAATTGATTGATTGATTGATCTCTAACGTCTAAGAGAGGGGAAGATAGCTTATTGCACTTGAGTAGGAATCCCTGAATTTAATACCTGTCACTGAATGGTCCCATAATGATGGATAAAATTGAGTTTTAAAGTAGAAAGTTGAAAAATCTTCAGTCTAATGAACACTAGAGCTAGTTCATCCATTGATTGATACTATTATTAGACAAAGATCTGATTTATCAAGATTACCAAATGTTCCCATATGAAAATCTTTTAAAATATAAAAGGAAATTAAGGGCTTAATTGAGAAAAATGTATCACCTTTAAGTCAAAATCCTATGTACTTTTATAACATTGAATAAAACTCTCTAAATCTAGAAATATTTGAGTTTAGCTGTAATTTTCAGAGCCAAAAATTTTAAATGGCCAAATTAGAATAACTATTTAATGCAATTTGTAAATGTACACAATATTAATCAGGCAACATAAAATGTTCTTCTGAAGCTGGCGAATTGCCTAGAGTTCAAATTTCAACCATGTTTACTAAAAGGAAACAGTAGTAGAATATGAAGTGGAAGTTAAGAGTACAACAAATACTAATAACAATTTCATGTCTTCTCAAACTATTTCTTTTTTTGTTTGTTTGTTTTTGGGCCACACCCAGTGACGTCAGGGATTACTCCTGGCTATTCGCTCAGAAGTCGCTCCTGGAAGGCACAGGGAACCATATGGGGAACCGCGGTCCATCCTAGGTTAACGCAGGCAAGGCAGGCACCTTACCTCCAGTGCCACCACCCGGCCCCCCAAACTATTTCTTTATATAAATTATGTACAAAGCATTTGACAAGCATACCACAAAATATTCAACTTTATTTTTGTCTTATTTCTACAAATAAAATGAGACAGTCAATAACTTTTCATTCAGCAATTATTAAGCTAAACCATATGCACTGATCTTTTTTTTAAAAAAATTTATTTAAAAAAATCATTACGTAGTTGAGGTACCTGATCATAATGCATTGTTTCAAGATAAGGGAAATCAATTATTGAAAAATATAAAGAAAATAGAAAAAATAAAAAAATAAAAGGGAAGAGAAGAAAAAAGAAAGAAGGAATACTTCAGTAGCAAGTATATTTGTGAAAATTATAGTAAAAGGTTTAGCAAGCTCTTTTAAAATATGAGATAAAAATATAATAAAAAGATGTGTGTGTGTGTGTGTGTGTGTGTGTGTGTGTGTGGCAGTTGCTAATTGTTGTTCGCAGAGGCACAACAAAATTTGGAAAAAATAGAAAGGAAAAACCTCTCGCCTAAAAAAACGGAAGACTTTAACCATAAAGTATCCTGGCATAAGACCAAATACAGGCTCTAGGCATTAAATTGTCTAACCCCAAAGTCTTTCTCTATGGTCCCAGTAAAAGCTCTTCACACTCTTCATAATTATGGTTGTTGCTGTCAGATTTCTGTAGTTAGAGATCCTGGTTTTTGTACAGATCTTATGTTAAAGTCAGGATGGCACGGAACATCTTCTGGTTTCACCATTAGGTGACAATGCAGAGAACCCTGCCCTGAAAGTAGGTTGTTTGCTGTTACCAAATCTTCAGGGTCTTATCAGAACACACTCTACAGTAAGTCGATGCCAGGGCAGCAGTAGGGCCTTCCCTAATAGAAGTTAGATTCCTGGTGCTGGAGTAGAAAACTGTTGTTTCCATAGATGAGATCCAAGGTTATGAGATGAATGGTCAATTACCAATTTTTGAAGCCTAAGCCAAGTACATCTGAACAAGTGTTCAGGATGTACTGCCCTACTGCAATATAAAATTTATGTGTTCCCATCTCTATGAGATAAGAACTTGTTTGCACAGGTAAGATTTCCCCCATTTTAATGTGCCTATGCAAAAAGGAACAATGCCACATGGTACTACTGGTGCATATGGGGGTAAAAATATCAAGCTAAATAATCCCAATAACCTGGTTCTAACATGAACTAAGAACACTGGAGAAACTTATCTACTAAATAGATCAAAAAATGAGGGAAATTGCTGCTACATAAGAAAATAGACAATAAGAGTTATACATACCCCTCTTCCCCCTCTTCTCTTATGACCCTACAAATTCTTTTCTAGCCCTTCATTCTCTCATTCCCCCATCTGTTATTCCCCTCCCCCCATTCAACCCTTTTTACCCTCAGATCTTAACTCCTCAAAAAGTAGAACAATCCCCCACCCCAGCCAGTTGTCAACCAGCTCCCAAAGTGAATAGATTCTCAGCCAGAGAAGAAGCTGCCACTGCCGATGCTGCTGATTTGCTCTCAGCGTCCCTATTTGCTCTCAGCATCCCTTTTTTCCCACCTCCTTTCACTCAGACTGTTGCTTGCTACCAACTTTGGTTTCTGAGAAGCCCCCAGCTTGAGGACATTTCCTGATATGTAACTGCTGGGAGCCATTTTTTAGACTCCACAAGACCAAGTCACAGGCAGAAGCTATGTACTTACTATTTTTATAGATAAAAAGCATATGAATATTGAATGCTCATAAAATTAAGCTCAAATAAATTAAATGTACCAACTAAAAGAATAATCACTTTGGTACTTCCACATTTTAGCATAATAATATAATGCACAATAGAAATATCTATTTTAATAATAGTTTCAAATAATAGTTTTTAATAATAGTTTAATAATAGTTTCAAACATTTAAAATCACTGTTAATTCCTTCTTTCTCTAATTTAATAAAGGATACTCTAAAAACAAGTTACTGTAACAAGATATTGTTACTGATTATATATATACCTGGACATCTTGCAATTCATACTAATATTGGTAGAAAGAGAAAAAGGAAGACCAAATCATAAAAAGTTAACTTATTCAAGTTCTTCTTGAATAATGTCACCTACTCTTACAAAAGAGAAATTTTAAAATGCATCATTTTCTTATTATTTTAGTAGCTTTTTTGATTCCACTAAAACAATTCCCACATACCAAATTCCTACTATATGTTAAGTATTTAGAATAAATGACTTAATTCAATACTCACTGAAATCCCATTTTATCTAGACATCTGATGTCTATTTTGTAATTCGGAAAAATGAGACAGTATCAAATTCTTCTATATAACATATTCCAGTGGTTGATTCTAAAGTTTGTGCATACTGATTATACTGAGCCACACTACCATGAATATCTGAAAGCCTTTCCATTTAAACATTACGATTTTAGTTTTGTTTATGCCATCTCTAATGAAAGTTATTCAAAACAATTTTTACTGAATTAAAAATTAATTCTCCTTAATTTTAGCCAATAGTTTTTTTTCTGATTTAATTACACCATTATATTAGCATCAGTTATTTTGCAAGCTGAAAAACATTAACAGCCTCAGTGGCTTGAAATGCATGTAAGGTTGTTTATCTTTAATCTGCTTCTGCCAGCGTTCTGTCATTTGAAAGCCCTTCTGTCTGTTTTGAAAGCCCTTCTGTTTCCCTTTCTTACTTTTCCAAGAGAATCTTACACTGTCACTTCTATGTTCCTTCAATAATAGTCCCTATTCAGTATTTTAGATAGTATCAAAAAAAGTCAAGAGTAAAAAAAAAAAAAAAAGAAAAGAAAAGGAAAGTCAAGAGTTAGAGACTTGAACCTAAAACTGAAGAATCAGTTTAAAATGAACTTGTACAATATTCTGTTTTGAAGATTGGCTATAGAATTTAAAAAAAGTAGAGGCATTTTATTACCATTAATGTTTTAAGTGTAGAATATTACTTCACCATTTCTATCCCCAAAGAGCTCACACTTCTCCACCATTGTTCACATCACATCGCCCCCTGGTTTTGGCAGATTCAGTTGATAGTTCAGTGTACACTGCCCAGTGTCTACTCCTTTGCATTGTTTCTTTCTGTCCCACATGACTGAACCATTTGTTTTAATTATGAATTACTATGCAAAGCACAACACCATTAAGTTCCATTCAAGTTATAGATAATGAAATATTTCATATTTTCTCATAAGCAGAGTAGTAAGCCTAGTGAGAAAATATACCCTAGTGGTTTTCTCCCTGCTCATTTTAGGTATTTTCCCATTTGTGAGCGTTACAAGCAACACTGAAATGAACAGAGGGTACATATAACTTAAAGATATTATTTTTTAAAATTAAGAAGTTTATGGAGAAATGGTGCTCATCTCTGGTGTATGCCTAGTCTAATGCTCTGATTGTACAGCCTTTAAATAAATTCTGTTTTACTTACAATTAAAAAATAATGTTTTTTATGCTAAGAGGTTGGATTTGCAAACATTTTAAATGTATAGAGACATACATTCTAGCATCACTATAGAATTCTCTGCAGAACTCTTCTTAAATTTACTCAAGATTTTAAAAATTACATAAGGGAGATCTTCTCAAATAAGGTTTTAATCACACCCTGTAATGGGGGTGGGAGGAAATTATTGTTTTATTCTTGTCAGAAATATGTAAGCCTGGATGGAACAAATTATGTTCTTAGTACCAGAGCAGTACTGCTGTAAATGGGGCACAATTGCTTTGCATGCAATTCACCCCTCTTCAATTTCTGGCACCCCATCTTTTCCCCCAAGCTTGCCAGGAGTAATCTCTGAATGCAGACTCAAGAATAAACCCAGAGTAATTTTAGCTGTAACTCAAACCAAAGAAAAATATATCCCTAATATGAGAATAAGTCATGGCTAATGTATAACTCTTGAAAATCATCGATGAATATAATTTGAAATTCATATTACTTCACTTCTTCTCTTTTCCTTTGCTATATGCACCATAAGTCCAGTCGCAGTGACTGTAACACTTACAATATGGTTAATTCTCAGACTTACACTCTGAAGGAGCCAGGTTTTAACAACAAATATCAAGAAGCAAGAGTTTTGTCATCTACATCTAAATACCACTCAGCCATTAATAGGATATCTAGCTGGTTATTCTGGAAAAGGAAAGGATAAGTGAACTAGAAAAGTGATATTTGTTTCCTATACTGAAAAAAAATCATTGAAAGAAAGCATTTTCAATGCAATTGAAACATTATCCTTTCTATTAAAAGTTTCCTTACTATCTTTTTAGTTATTATTGCTTTTATAGATTGGTAAATATTGCTTTACACATTTATACTATCAGAATGCAATTTATATTTCAATTAAAACAATGTGTTTAGTTATCTTAATTATAAATAAACATAGGTTAATGGGAATAAATATCTTTCATACTTTTTTCATAATACACATTTTCAATTTATCATGTGACCTCCTTCGTTTGTCTTTGGTGGAAATACTAGTAGTTTGATTGGTCTTTAAATTTTAGCAAAAATAAAAGTCTTATATAGTCAACTGGGATCAGCATTACAGAATAGTTTTTTTCAAAATAGAAATATTCTCCTCTGGGCTTTAGGGAAACTAACTATTTGTGAAGCTCCCTGATCTAACAGCCCTACCTTTCAGCAGATTTGAGTTGAATCAATCAGCAGCAGCAGAATCAGCTATGAATGGCTCTGAGAGGGCCCCAGTGATTTTTATTCACTGAGTTTACAAGCTTTTCAAGATAAGAAAATGGTTTATACACTTGAAAAAATAAAAAGGGTGAATTACTTTTAAAATTTTATAATAAATTCAGAAGACATGATAAAAAGTAGGTGTTGATGTAGGGAAGCATGCTATTCTGTAACTCCATATATGGTAGCAAAGGTAATAAAAAGAGAACAAGCTACCAACAAATATTTGCTCTTTTATTGTGAGATTGACCATATTAAAAGATTTTTATATAATGACTATAAACCTGTATAACCAAATACTGTCTCTTTGAATGTTTATGCTTTATATAACCTTAGCAAAGAGATACTTAGGACAATGGGGAGAGAGAACTGAGAATATCAATTAGGATTTGGTAAAGTATATCATAAAGGAAACCTGCAGAAACAATACTGAAGAATCCACTGTTATCCGGCACATTTCTTCTTAGTACATGGTTATTAGTAGGTCCAATTATGTCCTGCTTTAACTCTGTTTCTCTTTGAAAATGATCATTTGACAAACATAGCATCACTTGATTAGAACAGTACAACCTTGTTCTGCAATTATAGATATGTAAAGAAGCACTATAGGTACAGTGAATTTGCCCTTGCAGACTTTAACAAGAAATAGTTCCTACTATGAGAAAATTTATTTTCATTTTGACAAGAACTAAGAGCACACAAAGTTGTACTTATTTCACATACTGTGCAGTTTGATATTTGAAGCATAGACCATAGTCAAAATTATGAAATTGGTTTTGCAATAATCCATATGGAAAACATAAAATCATCAAGTTTGAGTATACAGAAACATATGGGCATGCTCATGCACAGGCACACACATAGGCTTGCAAATGAGCACTTCCCCTGAAGCATCATGTTATGATTGAGGACTTTGTTTTGAGAAAGAAACTGTATTTGTCATTTATTTCATTTTTCTTAATATGGCATAATCATTTAGTTTTAAATGACTTTCATATTTAAATAGTTCTCTAGTTATTTTTTATCATAGCTGAAATTTTTTCTTAATTTATTTCTCAAATTTCCAAACATTGGCATCAGATATGAGGGGAAAAGATTTCCTAAATTTGTGGATTAGGTTTTTGAGCTGTAGACACTAAATATTTTACACCAAACAAATTTCTCTTTCACTGGTTTAATAAGTAAAAGAAAAATTATAATGACTTTGATATGGTCTATCTGAAGTATAGCTATTTAGACACACTGAATATGTCATCATTCTTGTATGCTATCATCCACAGTACAGTAAAATAAAATTTTACTAAACATAAAACAACTACTCTCTCAAAAAACAACTTCCAATTGTTAATTTTTTTCTGATATAAATATATATCCATATATGTATGGATTTGACTGTTCCATACTGAATTAGAGGATCAGAAAATTAGATCAGTTCAGTCATAGGCCAGCAAGATCAACCGGTGACAATATGGTATGTAAAAAGTAGGGTGTAACCAGGGATCAGAGCAATTGAACAAGGAACATCAAGGTTTTTCTCATCCTTGCTATTATAGAAATGGTCGACGGACTGAAAGAAGCAATCTATGTTATTTCCCAAAGAAATATGAAGCAGCGGATCGGAGAGGAGAGGTTTTTCTAGAACTCACTTTCATTGTATTTCCATCTAAGTGACACTATAGTCTTATAAGACAAAGAAACCTGCACTCCACTTCAAAAATAAAAAATGTTTCAAAATCATACTTCCATATCAGTTATATTGGCACATATTACTAAGGATAAAAACAATTGGTATTGGCATGGAGGTGGGCACAAAAATCACCCTCCTACATTTTGACTTGACCAAACTATCTGACAAATAATATATAAAAAACTAAGAACTAAACTTCCTTGTGATCTAGCAATGCTACTTCTTGGCATCTACTCAAGGGCCCAAAAGTTCTACTTAGTAAAGATATTTGCAACCCCATGTTCATTGCAACATTATTCCAAATATCAAAAACAGCCCAATGTCCAAGAACATATGACTGGAAAGGAAAACTATGGAATACATATGTAATGGAATGCTACTCAGCTATAAGATGAAATCATGCAATTTTCCATTGCTTAGATAAATATGAAAAGTATAATGTTGAGAGAAGTTAGTCAGGAATGGGACCGACATAGGTGAAATATAAAGAAAGCTGGTAGAGGAAAAGCAGATACACAAAGGAAACAAATATGATTTCCAGTGAGAAGCTCCCCTACTACAGGGAACTTTGGGAGCTGTGGAAGATGGGTGACAGATACTGGGACAATAGTGGGAGGAGGTAGACATTCTGGTGAAGAATGAAATACTGGATAACAGTTTTGTAAGCCATGTTGCTTAAAATAAAATGTGAAAAAGTAATTTTAGAAATTATATTGAACTGAAATATGAGAGAAGTAGTTAAATTTAAAAAAGAATGAAAGTTCAAATAGTAAAAAATAAGCACTGTACGAGGAGTCAGACAATCATGTTAGGAATTTTTTTTTTTTTTTTGGTTTTTGGGTCACAGTCAGTGGTGCTCATGGGTTCCTCCTGGTTCTATGCTCAGAAATCGCTCCTGGCAGTCTCAAGGGACCATATGGGATGCTGGGATTTTTCCTTCTGCATTCGAGACAAACGCCTTACCTCCATGCTAACCCTCCTGCTCCCAGACAATCATTTTATTCCTGGTTTCAGAGTTTTACTCACTCAGAGCCTTGTCTCCTTTTCTTTATCTAGAAAATGAGGGAAGATAAAGGTTATATTAACCTATATTCTAGTTTAAAATTGTGTGATTTTTTTTTCCGTTTGTTTGTTTTTTGGGGGTCATACCCGGCACTCAGGAGTCATTTCTGGCTCTCTGCTCAGAAATAGCTTCTGGCAGTCACGGGGAACCTGTGTGATTTTATGAAAAACAAAAGGAAAAATCCACTTATTTAAAAGAAGAAAGTGATCTCATGTTCAAATGCATTTTGAATGTTGTGCAGGAGTGAACGAAAACTTTAATATAGAGAAACTTCTTCACATAACTTAGTTTATACTGATTGGAATACAATGTACCAAAAAAAAAAAAAAACCCAGGTCCAAATGTTAAAAACAAATTGGTGTGCTTTCTGTATCTTTCTTATTATCATGTAAGCAAAAGAGATAAAAACAAGACATGCCCTTTCTGTGATTTTGGATTTTTGGAGCCAAGATAGTGGCCAAGGTTTATTCTTGCCTCTGCATCCATTATTCACTCCTGGTGAATCTCGGGGGAATATATGGGGTGATGCAGGTTGAACCCATGTCAGTCACATGCAAGACAAGCACCATATCTGCTATGCTATATTGTTGTCCCCATCTCTGTACTTAAAGAAAATTAAATGCATAAAAAGATTAGGCCAAAGGAATGTAGGGAAACATAAAGGTAAGGAGAGAAAAATAGAAGTGATGATAAACTGTTGGAGAATATTTGAGTACTGAAGCATTCTGAAAGAGGACTTCAACCTAGATGAAAGTGTCAAACTGTTTTTGTTTTTGTTTTCATAAATTGTAAGCAGGTTGAGAAAATCTAAAGTAAAACAGATTCAAGTGGTTCTTGATAACACAGCTGTTGTGCAGTCCTGAAATACACAGGAAAGATTTCTGAACCTAAGGAAAAAAATGTGGCAATTATGGCTGAAAGCCATTTCCTCTCTGAAAAAATCAGGAAAAACCACTGTAGATTTAGAGTCTAATAAATGACTTTGTGTAGTGTTTGATATTGTTGTTTGGGGTGTGGGAGGTTCCCAGACATTGTTCAAGGAAATGAAGGGGCCATGCTCATTATTATTCAGACAACTGTGCCTGATTGCATAATCCTTGGACCTGGTGATGGATTCATTTTGGGGGGACATTCATGCCATACCTAAATGTGAGGTGTTTGGGGAGTGGGGAGAGGAAGGAAATGTGGTGCCAGGGATCAAATGAAGAACCTCGGGGGCCGGGCGGTGGCGCTGCAGGTAAGGTGCCTGCCTTGCCTGCGGACCACGGTTCGATTCCCCGGTTCCCCATATGGTCCCCGGTGCCTGCCAGGAGCGACTTCTGAGCAAATAACCAGGAGTAACCCCTGAGCGTCACCGGGTGTGACCCAAAAACCAAAAAAAAAAAAAAAAAAAAAAATGAAGAACCTCAGGCATGCAAGGTAGACTTAACCGTGGCTTTTTTTTTAAACACTATCTATGCTTATGTTTTAAGAGGACACTCATCAACACACAATACTCCCACAGCAGCCCACAAGATACCCTCAGGCCACTACTCTTCTGCCTCTGTTTTTCTCACTTCTGTAGTCAGAGTAAAGGACTCTAGACTTTGCCTGTTCCTTGTTTTGTTTCATATACCGAATTTAAGTATAATTGACCAGTACTTCTTTTTATTTCTTACTTATTTTGCTAAACAAATAAGTTTGTTGTGTCAAAGTTATTCTTTTCCTAAAGGTGAGAGTTTATGTAAATGAGGATCTAGTTCTAATACAGATGTTGATATCTTGGTGCATTTTGATATTGAATCAATAAGAAAAACTTCCACACTGAATCTTAGAACCATGCCTATGCCTAGAAAATGGCTTGTTTCCAAGAGGCTGATAATCTCATGCTGGACTCTTTACAGAAAGTTTCGAGGGAGGTGTGTGCCACACTCAGATATACTCAAGACTTACTCTTGTCTTTGCTCAAAAAAATCACACCTGGTAGGAATTAGGGACAATATGGAATTGCCAGGCATCATGGATATATTAGTCAGGTGAAAGGCAAGTGCTTTACCCACAGTACTACTTCTCCAGGCCTACAGTCTATGTAAGACCACATCAACATCAGTAGTATCTGAAGAATCACACTAGCATGGTTCCAGCTATGGTCCCAGTTATGATGCATACTCCTCCACATATTCATCAGTCAACAAATATTTCTGAGACTTATTATATGTCGTTTCCATCCCTGGTAGTAAGGTTATAATGTTGAGCAAGACAAAATCCTCTGACCCAAAGAATTTATATTATTATAAAAAGATTAAAGTCAGAGTTCAATCATAATATTTTAAAAACAGTATGAGAGATAATTCTAGAAACATCAGACAGGGTTCTTAAAATCCCCACTAATACATAAATTACTTCTCAATGGAAGTTCATGAGATTTTTTTTTTGGGGGGGGGGAGGAGTGTTCTTGGATCACGCCTGGAAGTGCTCAGGTGTTGCTTCTCTCCTTGTGCTCAGAAATTACACCTGGCAGGCTCAAGTTACTATATGGGATGCAAGTAATTGAACCTAGCTGCATGCAAGACTGCTGTACTTTCATTCCAGCCCAGTTCATGAGAATTTTTTTATTTAAACACAATGGCTATAAGATTGTTCATAATACAGTATTTTTTACAAAGATAAAGTAGTTCATGATTGAGTTGCAGTTATACAGTATACAACAACCTTCACCAGTGCACATTTCCTGCCACCAATATCCCTAAGTTCACTCTCACCCTCACTGATGCCTTTTTCCCTCCCACCTAGCCCCCCTCTAATTCCAGGGTAGACATTTTACTTTTCTCTCTTCTCTCTCCTCCTCACCCCCATGAGAATTTTTAAGTAAAGATATTCTCAGTTTCAGAATTGCTCCATTAGGGAAATAAGTTCATAAATAAAATTAAGACCAAACTTTCAGAACCAGGGTTAGAAAGTTGTGTAGAGACAATCTACCTAAGTTAAAGAAGAAAATAATTACCATAAGTGTCTATAGATAAATGCTAAGTCCCACAAACTATTGACTTTATATGTAAAAAAAAAAACAGATTGGCAATGCTCTATTTATAAGGCTCACTATATGGTAATAAATAGTAAAGATAGTAACAATAGCCTTGGGAAAAAATGATGGTGGCCATGATCTTCTGAAATAAATGTGCCTATGCTAAAACTATTTTATTCTCATTACTTGTTACCAAATCAAAATTAATTCTTCAAATGAAGAGAAAATCCTTATAAAAATCACCTCTTCCGCTCCTTTCCTTTTCTTCTGCCTCTGGCCTCCAGGCCTTCCTGAGGCCCAGCCCAGGCGGCCAGACAAGGTGGGTGTCGGGTGGTTTCTCCTGGATGGGGTCCCAAGCTTTCCTCGCCCTTCCCCCAGCTCTAGGGTGGGAAGGGCACAGGGTGGAGGGCGGGCAGATCCTGACTTCCAGCTCTCTACCAAATCCTTTCTTGATCTGGAGGCTAGCTCTAGCCGGCATGGGGTTTGTGGAGACCCATGTGGAAGGCCTTCTCCCTAACTTGGGTGTGCTAGGAGCCTTGATAGACCCCCAGCCATCCCCTCTTCTGCCCCCGGCCTCCAGGCCTTCCCTGGGGCCCAGCCCAGGGGGACAGAAATGATGGGTCCTAACTTGGGGTGTGCTGATATTTGCTCAGTTGCACTAAGGTTGTCACTGGAATTTCTTACCACTCTACATGTTCAAAATCGCATGGGGGCTAGTGCCCCCACACGCACAGTACATATTAAGAGTATTCCCTATCCTTAAGTTATGTTTTATGTATACAAAATGTCCATTTTGTATTAAGCCCTTTTGCAAACCCCTACAAAGATCATATTTATTCTTTAACTCTCACACCCCCCAACCCCACATTACTCTTTTTACCTTCAGTACTACATAATCCTAATCACAGACCAAAGCCGTGTATTGGATCTAACCACCCCCAACTATTTCAAAAGACATAAAATGGACACGTATGTCTTTTGAGTATTTTATGTGTTTTTTTTCTCTGACAGCTATAAGTCTTACTAAATATTCTCATATACAATGACGATTCTAACCACTTTATATCTTTTCTTCTCATTGTGAACTGTTCAATAAGGAGTTTTGGTGAAAGAGTCCCTCGGTTTAATGCTTGATTGAACCATGTCATGGGGATTGTTGGACTTGTTTTTATGACCCCCATATGTGCCGATAATGCCACGTGGCATTGTTCCTGGTTTGCATAAGCACATTAAAATGGGAAAATACTATACATACAAATAAGATCTTATCTAATAGAGATTGGAACACACAAATCTTGTAGTGCAATGGGACCTTACACCCTGAACATTGTCATAATGACCTGGCACAGGCCTCAGAAGAATGGGCATTCTCCATTCACCCCTGAACAAGAGAAACCATCTATGAAACATCCTAGTTTTTCCATAGCATCACCTGGAAGCAATGGTCTACCAGGGAAGACCCCACTGCTGCTCTGACATTGATATGCTCAAAAGAGACTTCCCTTAACTCTGAGAAGTCTTAACAACAACAACCTGCTTACATGACAGGGCTCTGTGCATTGCCCTTTAATTGTGAAGTGAAACTAGAGGATGCTCCACAGCCTGACTTCAATGTAGGGTATGCAGATTCCAGGATTTTTTATACAGAAACATGATACCAACAACAGAGACTGTGTAAAAAATAAAAGTGTGTTGGCACTACAGACAATGTCTTGGATTGGACATACTAGCTTGCCTGGAGCCTAGAGTAGGTCTTATGCCAGGAAACTTCAGGGGTAGAGTCTCCTTGTATTAGACCAAGGTTTTCCTTTCCATGTCCCTCATATTTTGGTGGGCCTCTGCAAATAAAAACTACAACTAACACCGTTTTTACAGTGCTCCTTTGGCTTATTCCTTAAAAAAAATCCACTTAAACTTTTGAGGTTAACTTAAACAATTATGTATGTGCATGGAAATGTAAAAAACTACTATGCCTTTAATGTTTAAGGAGTTACATAAGTTTTATGGCTTTAGATTTCTTTGTGTGCTGCTAAGAAATATTATAATGTATTACAATCTGGGGACTTGAGGGACAAAGTAATTGTGCATGGGTTCTGTTTTAGTTATCTTAATGTTCTTTGGCTGAAAGTTCAAAGTTAAGATATCAGCAAGGAGACTTCTGAGAATTCTGCTTAAGTGTGACTGTCCTTCCACTGTAACTTTACCTTGTCCTCTTTCTTTGCATCTTTGTTCTCATAATTAAAAATAAAAAACAATCACCTGTTCCAATATTTGTAAACAATAATAACTTATTCAAAACTGAGACAAACCTAACAGATCTGAAAGGTAGCTCAGTCCAGAAACCTACATATGCTAGGTCTTTGCAATTTTGGTCCATTATAATAGATAGATAGATAGATAGATAGATAGATAGATAGATAGATAGCGATATATTCTAATGTACTGATATAATAGAGCATACTAGGAAGGAACCTAGATGAGTGCAGATGAACCCAAGTCAAGTATTCCAATAGAGTTACCTTGTGGCTTAGGTGAAGCCTGTGACTTGACTTGGATATCCTATTTTACAAAGAGTGGAGGATTTGGCAATAATATATTCTATGACAATTTTGGGGATTGCATTAGGGACTAAAATAATGTAAGCAAAAGTATTTTACAAATGCAAAGATGCTAGAAAGAAATTCTAATATATTTGTCTTCAGCTCAATTATCAGTGCTGTAACAAGTTTACTATTCAATTCTTATTACTACAATATTTAACAATGAATCCATTTGAAGAACGACAAGAGGTATAGACATTTTTAAAGAACATATTTTAGAATACAAGATTTTTGTAGATGGCCATGCATCGGTTAATGTATGTCAAGAAATTTAAAATGTAGAGTTTTTCAGATAAGAGTTATGCTGGTTTAAGTGTGCAAATCTAGTTCATTGTAAGAAATTTACTTAGAAAGTTAATAAAATAAACAGACTTAGACGGGATAAATATTAACATACCGAACCCCTTTCTGAAATTCATAAAAAGATGTGAAAGGAAACAATTAATTTTGTGTACTGTATTTGGACACATTTATTTTATGCTTACTTCCTAATGGATTATGCTGTGTTCCAGAAAGTATTTGCATATGAAAACCTGATTTACTAATTAGTCATTTTTATTAATGCACTTAAAATCTTTGTTTTAAAGGTTCTCTATGCAAAATAATCCAGTGCAGTTACTTTTATTTACTCTTCCCAGCACTGTAATGATTAAGGATTTGAGGTCTAAAGTAAGCTTGCCAGAATTTAAGTTCTTGAAAGAATCATTGTAGCTTTATGACTTGAGGCAAGTTACTTAATTTTTTCTGCTTATATTTCTTCAAATATAAAACAGGTATAATAAAACTATGTACTCCCTTCTATGGCAATTAAGAGATTTGAAAAAATATATGAAAGGCACATAGATTTATTTAGAATTTGATGAGAATCTATAATAACTATTAGCATATATAAATATGTAATGATTTAAGCATTTTAGTATTTTTGTGGTCCTTTTTTTCCCCAGAGTGTCTTATGAGATTACCATTATTTTCCAAAGCTATTTTCAGTTATAAAACTTCCCATCTATTTAAAATACAATTCGTATTATTTTTAAAGGTGATTCTCTGAAGTCACATGTGCATCCTGGATAACATAGAGTGCAGAAAGGTGTTCCAAAAAGCCATGTGCACTGACTGGGTTCATGATTTCCAAATACAAACTCAATAATCCATAGTTTGGCTCAAGAATAATGGTATCAAATAGAAAAAAAGTATTATTATCCAAAATAAAATAATAAAAAAGTAGATAAAGGTAAAGATTTGAAATGCCAAAGTGAAAATAAATAACAAATTCTAGAGGCTTACAAGGGATTTCTGATGAATTTTTACTGGACTCAAAATCAAAGTGGTCTTCTCAAAAGCAATACATTCTTAGAGTTAGAACTTTGTTATTTGTAAAGAATAGCCAAGTACAAATTATTCAACAAATATAGTATGTAAAAGGAAAACTGCTACTTATTAATATAAAAAAGTGAGTTTAATTTTATTCTCCTCAAAAAGCAAAGTATTAGATTTAGCATTTTTTTCTTTTTTGGCTGTACATGGTGATACTCAGGTTTTACTTGAACCCTCCCTACCACTGTACTATCTGACCATCTCCCACATTATTTTCAAATTTTTCCTTTATGTCTGAGAATATTTTTTCAACTATAGGGATTATCAGAAATTAGAGAGGAATGCAAGATACAAAGGAGTTAGAGTTCCTCTTTTATGAATTTAACTAGTTTAGAATATTTCATAGTTCTTATTTTGTTAAGAATTCTTCTATCTGGGGCCGGGTGGTGGCGCTGGAGGTAAGGTACCTGCCTTGCCTGCACTAACCTAGGACAGACTGTGGTTCGATCCCCCGGTTTCCCATATGGTCCCCCAAGCCAGGAGCGACTTCTGAACGCATAGCCAGGAGTAACCCCTGAGTGTCACTGGGTGTGGCCCGAAAACCAAAAAAAAAAGAAATTTTCTATTTAACAATTTAAAACCATCAATTTGTAATAATTTTAGATGTGTAGAAAAGGTTCAAAGAAAAACGAAAATTATAGAAACTTTTCACCCAGTTTCCATTCCTTTGAATATTCTACAACATTTGCCAAAATAAGAAACAAATATTGGCATATCAATATTTATGAAGTACCAAATCTTCTCAGGCTCCCACTCATTTCCTTTTATATTTTAGTAAGGTGCTGTTCTCAGTTCTGAGTCAAATCTTGAGACTATATTTCAAAGATTTTAGAAGATATGTGGAGGACTATAAAGACAATTTAGTAACTAATTGAGGATTTCTTTCTTATATCAAAATGATTGAAAGGTCAGAATTAGGAATCATTCTCTCCTTAATTGAAGTCAGTGCTACTGATATCATGGGGAAATATATTAGAAAAGCATAATCCCATGCTTCATTTAAGGCTTACTGATAATTATGATGGTTTGTAGAAAAAGTCAAACTGGAAAAAAAAAGCTTCAGTGGTGGAAGTTTTCAATAAAAACCTCAGGTAAATCCCCAAACTCATCATGTTAATTGGACTGGATGATACATGTTTTATTTTCTGTTTACCTGATAACTAGCTTTGTTGCGGTGTTCCTTATTATTCTCATTATTTAGGAAGAAGCACTGTAGGACAGTGGTATTCCCCACAGAGATGCTTTGTGGGCAAGTGCTGGGAAGATCAACAGAATCAGTGCAAAAGACTTTTTCCTTAACAGAATTGATTTTTACAGAATATGTCAGAATACCTAGAATTTTCTCAGGGGTGTGATTTTTTTTTAGAAGAGGAGCAGAGGCTTTAATAGAACCCTGTGCTTGCTGTTTTGTTTTTTTTTCTGTCTTCTTGATGTAGGTTTTACATTTATTTCTTAATAAAGTTCACAATAAAAAATGAAAATAATATTTTATAGGTCAGGTGACACTATCTTGCTGTGGGATTAGCTTTCTTTTAACATAATTTGGTAAATAGTTTATAATCTTGACATACCAGAAGGTCCCACATTGCCATGGATTTCTTGATGCAACTAATCCATGTTGTCAAGGCAACTTACTCCACTATTATCTTCCCTCTAGAAAACCATTTTTCAATGTTTCAATCATGTTTTATAATAGTCAAAGACGTCACCTGCATGCACAAAGCTGCTGCTTTCTTATATCATTTTGTTACTGTGGGAAATAATGGACCTGGTGGCTAATGTGTATATTAAAGTGTGAAAGTTCAAATCATTCCATCTCAGAATTTCCAGAGGAATTGTGTCAGTGAGTACCACGAGACATTTTAGTAGCTGTAGTAACAATGTTGACATATTTTGACTTATTTTCAGGTTGAACTGATTGCAATCAGTAGTTTGGTAATGAAATGGTTTGTGAACTTAAATCACTTAAAAGACCAAGTATTTTTTAAGGTTAATATAACCCACCTGTTTATGATTTTCTACCTTTTATAATAATTGAGGTTCAGTTGGAGAATTCATCCTATGTAAGTGGAAATCTTCACAATCTCAGGAAATCTCTGACACTATCATGCCTCTTGACATAAAGGAGCCTGACATTAGTGGGGAGAATGTTTTCTGCGAGACCTGGCCTCCTAAGGGGTTATTTAAGAAAATTCTTCATGACAGGATAACAAGGATTGTTTTACTCTTTTATTCATCTAGCTTTCAGTTTATTTTTTTGCTTATGTATTAGTTTAGAGTTGAAAAGTAAACTAGATAAAGTTACAATATTTACTGAAGTTTAAAGGTTCAAAGACCTTGGTTTTCAAACCTACTCCTTATCCTCTATATTTCTAAGCAAAATATAACGTACATAATCACCGGAAATAAATTTTAGCTGCTAATAATCTAATACTGCTGGTCTGGGTTTCCATTTTTCAAAATATGCATAAGCCTTCCGACCCTTTATATTTTCATTCAAACATTGATTTCATAAAAGGTAACTATGTTTCTTTTCATGATTCTGAAAGGTTTGAGAATACAAATACATAGCTTTAAATGAAGTTTCTGGATGGGTCTTAATGGATAAGAACACTTTCATGTGACACATTTATTAGATAAAACATACCTCAGCTCCTTTTTTCTGCCATTCTAATTTCAATACATAAAATACTTTTGTACCTATTAAATAGTACAAATTATCATATGTACTTTGAGGAGATGACATTATTTTCTTGTCATTATTATTATATGACAGATTGAGCATTCAAGTGTCAGTCAGTCTGCAGCACCTATTAGATTGCTTTGCTCAACCCTCCCGTGTTATAGTACTCAAAAATTATTAGTACTCAATCACAATGCACAAAGGATTTGATCTGGAATACAGAAATCACAGCAATGATGAAGGTGAATAGATAAGGTAGTTATAATAAAAGAAAATGAGTGGATATCAAAAGGAAGATATATACAATGGATTTTTATATGTTAGATGGGAAAACAGAATCAAAATGTTTAGTGGCCAAGTCAAAGAAAGAAGCATAATCAAGTAAATAACTTATAGTATAGAAATATTTCAGAAAATTCACAGATTATCAGTTTTAGGGGAAAACTTCCTTCTGGGTTACAATTTGGTAAAGGTATTGATCATTTTTAGTAACACTAAGAATCTTAGTTACACTAATATTCATTATGCTAGTGGACACAATGACCAGGCAGGATTTACTCATTTCTTTCGAGTGCAAACACTGCTGTGTGCTGTTATGTAATTTATCCCTCCAAAAAGGTACGAAATTAGTGTTTTTACTGTGGTGTCAAAAAGAAAAAGACTGAGGCCTGCAGCAATAAAAACGATTGCCTAAAATTTCAGTTTTTACTGGAGAGATGGGATTTAGTCTTAGATCAATGCTAAACTAAAACCTACCTAAGCACTATCCAACACTAGGCAGTGTGGATGAGGGGAGGAGTAATTATATTTTCCTGGATGATTAAGAAACATTCCAGAGAAAGAGATCATTGATGAAAAGTGACCCAATTTCTCCTAATGATATAAATACAGTTGAAGAAATTTTAAGCAAGAAGTAGTACATTACAATGCATAAAGGTTATAAGATTCATAGATTGATCCTAACAGGTATGGGGGACCATATGGGGTGCCAGGATTTGAACTACCATTGCCCTGGATCGGCTGCATGCTAGGCAAACGCCCTACCACTGTGCTATCTTTCTAGCCAGAAAATAAAATTTTTAATGGAGCTGTTAACCTCGTACTTTGGTTTCTTATGCAGATATCCTTCTTTTGTGGATTCAGAAATTTCATTTTTGAATTCACTCTGAAATACTTTGAGAAACAGCAGAGAAAAATGAAACTACAAATAGTTCTGTGTTATGTTCATCTTTCTCCTTTTTTTTTGTTAGTTTTTTTGTTTGTTTGTTTGTTTGTTTGTTTGTTTTTGGGCCACACCCGGTGACGCTCAGGGGTTATTCCTGGCTATTCGCTCAGAAGTCGCTCCTGGCAGGCACGGGGGACCATATGGGGAACGGGGGGGATCGAACCGCAGTCCGTCCTAGGTTAGCGCAGGCACCTTATCTCCAGCGCCACCGCCCGGCCCCCCTCCTTTTTTTTAAATAATTACTTTAGGGGCCCAGGAAATAGCATGGAGGTAAGGCATTTGCCTTTCATGCAAAAGGTCATCGGTTCGAATCCCGGTGCCCCATATGGTCCCCGGTGCCTGCCAGGAGCAATTTCTGAGCATGGAGCCAGGAGCAACTTGAGCACTGCTGGGTGGGACCCAAAAACCAAAAACCAAAAAAAAAAAAATACTTTAAACACTGCAGATACAAAAAAATATTCACAGATTGAAAATAAGTCTCTTTACCAAAGAGAGGCATGAACATATCAAAATCTGTTAAGCTCCCATCTTCATCTGCAATGGAAAGAATAAGAGGACTTGCAGAAAAATCTTCTGAGTGTAAAATTAACAATGGTAAGCTTTTAATATCATTGTTAACACAAATAATAAAGTTAAGAGAAATATCAAATCAGAGAGATAGCTTAAAAGGCTGGAGTGCATGCTTTACATGTCTGAACTCAGAACTGTATGGTGTGACCACTAAACAGTAACTTAGGAATAGCTCCCAAGTACCACTAGATACGAAAACCCGCCCCTCCAGAAAAAGAAGACAAATTCCAGTGAAGCTTTGCAAATGAATTTCAACTTTGAGCTTTTTGGTTTTTGTTACTGAATGAAGAGGCTAATTGTTCACTAAAAGGGGCTATATAAAGAGCAAATTTAGGACACTGTAGATGTCCAGTCCAATATGCAGAGTCTGAGAGCCAGGAAGTTCTAGGGTCCAAGTCTAGATAGAGGCATCATACGGGTAGGGGAAGCTTCAAATGTAAATAAATCAGGGAAGATTGGAAAATGTCGGGGGGGATGAAGATAGAGCCCCTGGACTATGAAGGGGCTAATGGAGATGAGAAGCCAGTTAGAGTGATAAACTGCAGCACCCAGAGGAGGGCAAAGGTTCAGCAGAGAGTGGCACTCTCAAAGAGCAAGGTTTAAAGGAAATTGGAAGAGGCAGCAATGTCAGGTGCTACAGACAGGATGGGAGTAAACATTCAATCTGGAGGTAGTAATTTGGCAAGAGTGGTTTCAGTCAGGTGACATTTCTGACAGCTGGATTTCAATAGAATGTGAGAAGAGTTGACATTCAGAAAAAACTAGAATATGCTTCCCCAAATGCTGCCTGTGAAGCAAAGTGCAAGCCAGCAGCTATAAGTGGAGCAAAGAAACAAAGAAATAAGTTTGGCTGTAGATAACGGAATTCCTAAAATTCAATAAGATGAGCCACCACCAGAGGGGAAGATGGGTACTGAGGGTCGCAGTTCATAAAGAAATGAAGGTGGTATGTGCACACAATACACACAGATATCGCACATGCTTATGCACAATCCGAAGAATGGAAATTTAGTAATAACCTGAAACTAAGGCTGTGCTCTTAAAATGGCATTTTTTAAATGTGCTACTGGTAAATTAATATACTTATATTTTCCTTTCCTAGAGGGAAAAATTAACTATTTGTATCAGACATCTTAAATATATTTTTCACTTGACTTTTACTTACAAAATATTTTAATGTAATAATCATGAATGTGTACCTATTATCAATAAGAATTTTGGACACAGAATTTGCCGTAATAGCACAGAACAAAAAGTGAATCTAAACCATTTAAAAATTATTTTAGACCCATGAGTCACAATATTAATAATGGTTGGATTTTGTACATAAAACATTCCAGCACCACACCAGTGTGTCAGCTTCCCTTCACTATAGTCACAGCATACCCCTCACATCTCCTATGCCCCATCTCCTCTATAATGATGTGACTTCTGCTAAAGATTAGTTTCCTGTTATCTGTGTGCTTTTCTTACTATGCATCTTTATACCCACATATGAAGGAAATAATTCTGTGTCTGATAAACTTTGCCTTTTGATAAACTTTACCCAGCACAATATTCTCCAAATTTATCCAGATAGAGGCAAATATAAACATTTTCTACAGTTCACGTGAACTGTAGAACACTTTGTCCTCATAGATAAGAGGAAGTAGGATATATATGGTGTGATTATATATATATATATTCATGTATATGTGTGTGTTCATATATATCTTAGTTTAATCTGAAAGTATCATTGTTTTCCAAAGGAGAGCTCATAACCAATGAGATCGACTGTCAAAATATCAGTTATTTCCCTCGCTTCTCATGAAAATTTAGTGTTAGGGGCCACTTGTTAGTTCTCCTTTTTCCAGGTCATCTCCATACAGCTACAAAACCTGACCTTACTCCTTAGAAATTTGCTTAAGTGTAACCCAAACATGTAAATCAGAACTAGATGTCATTTGTATCATGAACCTTCTTTCCTACGGTTCCTGCAGCTTATTTTCTCTTCCACTACATACTCTCCACGCAGGCCTTCCCACTCCTTCTCAGAGGTCTGTTCTGAAAGATGAGTTGTTTTACAAATGTCATCCCCAACATCACTCACCCCAGCCTTTAGTGAGTTCAGAAGCAGGAAGAGAATCTCATCCTGACCCACAGCCTCCTTGATCCGTTGATCCTTCCCACAGCTTCACTCCTGCTCCCCAACTCCCAAACAGCAGCACTTCCTTCATCTCCCTCAAAGAAATCAGCCCACATTACTGCTTTTCACCATCTGGCTTTTCACCTAACTAATCACTGAAAACCTTATTTCAGCAAATTCTTTGCAGCAAATCTAGAGAAAATATTCCCTAGTGGTCCCTCCATATCAGGCCATCTTACTATCCTTTGGCCCACAGTCCTGAGCTCTAGATCAATGACCAATGTTCATCACATAAAGTCGCTTGCCCTACCATCTCATGCTCAGTCTCTACCCCATGCCATTCATGTCATAAAACATAATTCAAATTCCACCTTCTCCTTTCTTCCCACTTATACTTGCTCAAGCATTGGAAGCCATTTATGATCTTTGACTGAAGGAGATATTTAAATGGAATATTTAACTTTCCTACTCCATTTTTAATATGTATCTCTTAATGACACCTCCTGGAGCAAATGATTAAAATAATACAAGTTTGGTGTTATCATTTAATTACTCTTCCTTTGCAGGATTGAGCAAGTCAAGGACCAAAATTCACATCTGAGTCTTCAGTGAAATCAGATGTTTATTACCAGAATTTTAATATTTGCAAATGAAAGACATAAGAAAGTAGTAATGCCAAGCTATTTTTACGAGATTTTCCAAAAGACATTTAAAAAAGGAAGTGCCTGACTTTTCAATAAGAACTTTAAAATGAGTTCCCCTCATAATCACAGCCCACTCTTAAAACTTCAGGAACAATAACAAAATCTATTCTAGAATTTGAACAATTATAATTTCAGTCTCAATAGATTTCACACAGAGTCCTCAGATCTAAGGGATCATTACACAAAAATAGACTCCTTGTTGAGGGTTCCTACAGGTCCAGAACAAAGTGTTCCATATCCTTTCAACACAAATGAAATCCTTATGTGTTAATCCCTTAATTAAAAGAAACTTTTTAAATGGGAATTTGAAGATAGTTGGAGGATGGTAGGGTGAGATGCAAATTGGGTGACAGTTGAGTATGGGTTCCATCTTCTCTCCAATACCCTGGAGTCCAAGAATTCACTCTTTGGATTTGAAATCCTTCCAAATGTACAAATGAGAAAATCTGGTTATTTGAAGCTTCAGGGTTATTGCCTTGTTTTCCAGATGCCCAGTTCTTGAACCACAAGTTTCATTTCCAGCTTGAGCATATATGTTCTCCCTTCCCAAGCTTGTGCTTCCTTATTTTGTGAGTTGACAAATTTGACCACTTTATCAACTCAAAACAGATCGTGTAAAACTGGACTACTTAGGGGCCAGGGAATAACTCCAAGACCTAGAATACGTGCTTTCCCATGAGTTTGATGCCAAGGACCATAATGGTCCCATGAGTTCTACCAGGAGTAAATCCCTCTAAGCATGAACAAAAATATAATGATAAAATAAAACTTCAAAAGTAAAAATTGTGCTGATGAGTATAGATCAATTAATATACCATAGCATAAGTGAAACCTGGCTTTTATTCCCCCATGTTCTGGTGGCTCCCAACACTGTAAGGCTCAGGAATTATTGCATCTTCTGGCTATGTCATTGACCAGCCCAGTCTAGTTGGCAGAGCATCACCAGGAGAAGCTTAACCCACCCCCAAACACCATTTGGGAACACCACTTGAGAGCACATATCTCTCTCCCTCGCACACCTGCAAAGTAAATGAATTCCATGATCCATTGTTTTATATTTACTACTTATTAAATTCCCTTTCTCTTTTTTTTGTCTTTCCTACCATTGCTATTATTCTTGCTATTGTTGTGATAACCTAAGATTGCTCTTCTGTGTGTTATCGGGGTTTCAGTGACACTACAGTACTGGGAGTCTAATTGGAGTCATGCAAGGCATACAACTGAACCCTTGTGCTATCTTGATAGCCCTATAGAAATCTGATTTTTTACATATATTAGCCATAGCATTATATTTTTATTTGGATTACAACAAAGGTTGAAGTCACATTTTAAATAGAGTAAAGCTTCATTGGCTACTTCCATTTATGCTAAATAAAATGTATACTTGCCGAATTTACTTCCAATCTGGGGGAGTGACCCCCCAAGCAGTGTTCAGGAGGAAGTAGGGGCCAGTCCTGTAATGTTCAACCAAGCCAACATGGACAGTTCAATGCTAGAGTCTGGCATGCGACCACCAGGACCACTCCTGATGGTGCTGGAAGGATGCATATGAGGGGCCAGACATTGACTGCTCCTTGCACTTCTGGTCACTTAACTAGATCTGCAGTCCTGATTTTTTGTTGTTGTTGTTGTTGTTGGAAGAGAAGGAGGAGGAGGAGGAGGAGGAAGAAGAGGAAGAGGAGGAAGAAGAAGAGGAGGAAGAGGAGGAGGAGGGAGAGTGTTTGATCATGCCTGGCAGTATTCAGACCTTACTCTGTGCTTTATTCTCAGGGGTCACTCCTGCTAGGGCCAGGATGATGCATGTGGTGCCCTGGATTTAACTTTGGTTGACTGCATGCAAGGCAAGCTCCAGATCTGTGATTTTAAAATTTGATGTGACTAAAAGAGAGTAAAAAAAACAAACCATAAAACAAACAAACAAACAAACAAACAAAAAAGGCTCAGTGGGGTCATGTTACACCAGTGTTCATATGTGATATTACTGTGAAAACAGGTTGTTTAAAGAATGGACTATTTTTGAGTGATGGAAAAAAATTTAGTGTGGACTTCCAGAATTTGATTTATACTATCGCACCATGGAAGAGCTACAGAAAAAATTCTCATTTTTTTGTTTTTGCTGCCACCAAAAGGAATATTTTGAAAGATAACTTTAGCACAATACACTGGAAGAATGAGGAAATAAGCTGAAAAGATAGCTAACAGTCTAAGCACATACTCCATACATACATGGCCTTGTTTGAGCCTCAAAAATGTGCCCTGAATACCACCAAATGCTGAAACTGAGCACTGAATAAGGAGTAACCCTTAAGATCTGTATATGACCTAAAGCAAAAAATATATGTATGTTTATATGTAATGTATACTATATATATGATGCGGTGGGGAGGATATAACCACTTATACAATCTTCCGCATTTCTTACTGATCAACAGTTTATATAGTCATTTTTCCAACAAAGTTGCAGAACATCAAAATTATGACTAATGAAAACTTCATGAGAGTTGAAATCTTGCTCTCTTATTTCCTGATACCTAATAAGTATCTGTTAGGTTCTGATGCTTCAGTAATTAACTTCTGAATGTTGCTCAATAAAGCTTAAAAAAAGCTAATAACCAACAATATGTGCTACTCTGGGAAAATAGCTTTTGTTCCCTAGGCCTTAGCTTCATTAAGAAAATTAGGGTTAAATTTAAGAGCTCTTTCTCCTTAACCATAAAGCTCTGGGATTGTAGGCAGATAAGGGACTACCCGAAGTGTAGACCACAGGTGCCTTATGTAGAGTCATTGGTAAACAAATTAGGCAAGCCACACTACAAAAAGAAACATGGAAAAGTCTCAGGAGAATATAGTATGTTCAATGGTAATTCCGAACATTCCAAGCAATATCTTAAATTTATCCAGAAGAGAAGGAAAAGAGTTAAAAAAGACACCCATTTAAAAAAATGTCTGAAAGGCCGGAGCAGTGGCAGTAGAAGTAAGGTAAGCGCTAACCTAGAACGGACCGTGGTCAGATCCTCCCCAGTCCCATATAATCCCCCAAGCCAGGAGTGATTTCTGAACACATAACCAGGAGTAACCCCTGAGCATCAAATGGGTGTGCCCCCCCCAATCAAAAAAACAAAACAAAACAAAAAAATGTTTGAGGCCATAACCAGCAGTATTCAAGTTTACTCCTAGTGAGTTGTATTGGGTGTGTTGCTCCTAGTGGGACTCTGGAGACTAAATCCAGCCCTCTTGCTGGATTCTTGCTGAGCAAGAATTCTACCCCTTTAAGTTATCTTTCTGCCCCTGGTAACGAACTTAAAATGTTGTTTAAATTGTTGGTGAAAATGTGAAATGAGCCTTAGTCACTGAGGGCAGGAATGAAAATTTGTTAATAAGTGAAAATGGAAATGCTACCAAGCGACATCAGTCCTGGCACTCAGCTGGAGGAGAGGAAAGTGCTCATCAATAGATGGTTAGAGAAATTCTCTCTGATGGAATATTATTCTGCTGTTCAAAAGATGAGACCATCCCTGTGAGGGGGAAATGGCTAGAACTGGCCATTAATATGGCAACTAGAAAGATTTAAAGCAAGAAGAGTAGCAAAAACATAATCACTTTAGCCCAGTGTATACTATAGAGGCCACTAAGAGGAGTGAGTCTGAGAAGGATTTTTGTGACTGATGATTTTGAAATTTTGCTGGTGGGTGTGATTAAGTCATTTATTCCTAGAGTCATCCCCCAAAATTCATTGTATTGTTAACTAATGAAGAAACTTATTACAAATTGAAAAGTGAAAGATAGAAACATGAACCACCAGCAAAGAGTAGCTTTGAATATATTTTTAAAATGTTTTAGGAGTAAGAGAAATCTGAGTCCCATGTACCACACAGTTCAGAGGTTATTTCTGGCTCTATGCTCAGGAGTGACCCCTGCTGGTGCTGAGGGGGGCAAATGGAAGCTTGGCAGCAAACAAAGTGCCTTCACCCTTCAGAGTATTTATTCTGAGATCCCCAGTTCAGTTTTAACCAACTATGTTTGGATTACTGGGAAGAGGAGATGCAGAAGAGGGAGAGTAGAAATATTTCACTTTTGACAAGGAATCGTTCATTACAGAACCTCTCTAAATTATTTCCTCAAAGTTTTTGTTCCCTAAGGAGTAATTCTCAAACTCAATAAAGATGAAAACATCAGAATGCTTATTAACAGATTCTGAGGCAAGAAGTTGGGTCTGGAATAGTCTAGAAGTTTTCTCTCTTATTATTATGAAAGCAATTCAAATACAGCCGCGCCTCAGAGTGTGTGGTTCCTTCTAGATCTGACTGGAAAACAAGTTTTGTCCTATTTCTTTTTCTTGTCTCAGATTTTCTTATATTATGTCATTCTGCCCTCTAGTGGATATTTTTACCTACTTAAATTATTAGATTTACACCCCCCACCTCCTTTCCTTTTGCCTTTACTCTCTAATTCAAAATGTTTAGGAAATACTCTCGAAAATGTGTTGAAAGAAAACAATGGGAAATCATAAAAAATTAATTAAAAGTATTCTAATATGACATCATATTTATAAAGATTCACATACACTTTTGATATATACTATATATTTCATATGATATACTTTTATCCTATGAAGACTGGAAGGCTGTAATTTACCTATGTTTCAAAAATATTTCAGAGACTTTAAATTTATTTATTTATTTATCACAATATTTTTAGGCCATCTAATCCTGCAAAATTAGTACCAGTTCTTCTTTATTTTCCTCTACCCCTTCCCCGGTATGTAGGTCACACCCAGTGGTGCTCAGGGCTTAATCCTGGCTCTGTAAGGGGTCACTCCTGGCAGGGCTCAGAGGACGCTATGGGGTGCTGGAGATTGAACCAGGTCAGCTGCGTTCACTCTGATAGCGCGTAGGTCAGACAAGCACCCACCCACTGTATTATCTTTCCACTTTCCATTAAATTCCTTCCAGTGTATCAGTGAGTAAGTCCCTAATCTTCTCTTCCAGGCACAATTTCAGTTCCTGGGGCCTCTCTGACAGCCTCCTTGTTGGCTCTTAGGATCCACCGGTTGTTTTGTTTTTTTGTTTTCTTTTTTTTTTTGGACTCAGGGGTTACTCCTGACTATGCTCTCAGAAATCGCTCCTGGCTTGGGGCACCATATGGGATGGATGCTGGAGGCAGAAACTTTTTTTTTTTAAGATCCTGAAAACTCTATGTGTGTTTAAGTCTGGGGGCTTTGGTCTCTGGAACACTGCGCATGCTCCCAGGATTATAATTGTCCACATGTTCCAAGCAAGTTATCATATGTGGATTAAGTAGGCAGAGTGTACTTTTAAGATAAATGAGTGAAACCAATAGATAGTTCGACTGGAGGAGTAAAGGATTTGGGGTGTAAAAAGAGGGTGGGGGCTAAAGCAAACTGGGATTGTTACATATCTAAGGATTCAAAATGCAAAAATAATTTTTAAGTCCTGCTATGGCCCAGATCACTTCTCTGTGATCCCATGAAATACTGCTTCGTAAAGTTTCGGCAGCTCAGGAGTTTGGTTTACTCATGGCTCACATGTACTCTGCATGAATTTTCTTTCATAATTCTAGAACTTCCCCATTCCCAGCTTGCATTCGGGGAAATTGGGGCTTCATGCTGTGCGTCACTTGACCCCAGGCAATTGAGGATTCCTGCTAGAGCAGACTCTGCGGGTCAGCCTGGCTTGAATCTGAGTTGAGTCCCTTCCGTCAAGGGTCCCTCTGTCATGTCCTTTGTGCCTGTCTCCTCAATCTCACACCTCCCTACTCCTCCCCACCTACATGCTCTCATTGGCAACTTGAGAGGTCAGTGTCCCCTGGGTCTCTGATTCTGCTGAGATCTTGATTTTAGTCACGCTTCTTTCTGCATCAGTACTGAATCACATTTCCAAGAGACATTCTCATGCTGTAAACCAATTATCAGTACATAGATTTTTTTTTTGCTACTATTGCTACAAATAAATATGCCATTTCAATTATGCTTGAGGAATTGTAAAGGCTAAATGAACTCCTTCATAACACCTCTACTTTTCTACTACCTGGACTATTAGGGGGAGCACATTTGCTTGCGCTCGGGGGCTATTCCTGACAGAGCTCAGAAGTGACTCCTGCCTGGCGGGGCTTGGCAGGGATCAAGCCAGGATGAGCAACATGCCAGACATGTACTAAATGCTCTGTACCAGCTCTCTAGCCCTCAAGTGAAATGCTGCAAATACTATTATAAACACTTCATGTGAACTTTTCACGGGGAAATACTGTTATCTCTATTGGACTCATTTTTTTAAATGATAAACATGAGCCATTCATATATAAAAATCCAATTACCTTGGAAATGAAAAGAGTTATTTCTCTTATGCAGTCTTGGGCAACCTTTTGAATTCTACAATATCTAAAATAAAATGACAGTCCTGGAACACATTTCCAGATCTTTCAGATCATTTTGCTTTATGAACGCTATTCCTCTGGAAAGACAGAATTACAATCCACACACCCACATTACACTTTCAGTGCATTTGACCCCTTTTAAACTTTATTAGGTTAGTATAACTCATAACAATAGTTTCTCTTTATATTTCTTGAGGTTGGGGTGAAGTTTTAAGTGTCAGAGCCCACTCCCAGCAGTACATAGCCCAGTGATACAGGCCTAATAGATCTGTATTTTGTTCTGCAAAGCAGTGCTCCTTGGACACAATGATCCTAGGGTCCCTAGATTACACTGAACATTGTTGGGGGCCGGGAGTGAGAACAGCATGCAGTGAATCAAACTCAGTTCCTCACACATTCAAGACATGAATGAGCTCCAGCCATTTGAGCTGGCTCTCCAGTCCCCATAACAATATTTCTTCAGGAAGCTGAAACTTAGTATTTTGAATTGAATTTTCATGAAGAAGAAATGAAAAGCTGCTAGGCCTATGGTTTGTTGCTTTTGTTCTTTTTTTTTAATACTAACAAGAAAGAAAATCTCTTACTGATCAAACTTTTAAACACTGTTAAAATTATACTTCTTTGTAAAAATACTGATAAAGGAAAAATTTACTTCATAATGAGCTTTAATATTCAGAAAGAAAATCTATGTATACACAGCAAATTGATGGCAATGGGTAGCTTAATTTGGCATGAACAAATTCCGATTTACCAACATAGTGCATTAACCTAGATGGTAAAGCAACTGATGTCTAATTAAATGTGTACTATGAGTTTCAGATTATGATAATCACTAATGATCAGTAGATTACTTATAAATGCTTGATGCTTTTCAACACTTAAGGTGTATTAACTCAGTTAAACATATGTTTTGTTTTGTTTTGTTTTTGTCTTGGTTTTATTTTATTGGGGGGACCACACCCAGTGGTGCTCAGGAATTACACCTTGCTCTGCATTTAGGGATCACTTGTGGTGGAGCTTTGGAGATTATATGGGATGCCAAATATTGAACCCACGTCAGCTACATGCAAGACAAGTATCCTCCACACTGTATTATCACTCCAGTTCCTACAATTACTCTTCTTCTCACCATTTTAAATATAGGGAAATAAAGATATGGAATTAAATAATCCACCCAAGATTACTATAATACTTAATATAGAGCCAGAATATAAACCCAGAGTCCTCTTCTTTGTTTGTTTTGTTTTCCCTTATTGGGCTATGCCAGTCAATTCTCAGTGCTCTGCCTCAGGAACCACTCCTGGAGATGCTCAGGGAACGCTGGGACAAACCTGGTTGTGCTGCATGCAAGGACCCACCTGTTGAACTATTGCTCCTATCCCCTCATTTTTTAAACACACTATGAATCATAGGCAGATTAGAATTTATTCTTTAGTCATGGCTGTCTGGCAGTTGCTTCTCATTTAACGCTATGCAGTACTCACCTGGGTACCATTAACTACTCTCCAACTTTAATCATATTCTCAAACTGTCCCAAGGTGGCAACTGGCAATCATATGTTGATATTCCGATCAGAAACACCATACCTCACTCTCTATGCTTGTATTTTCTTTGCATGGAGATGCTAACTTCTGGAGCAATATCAGATCTTTTCCTGGTGTTTTATTATCAGGAGAAATTGGATAATTATATTCAACCCAAAATACAGACTGTATTCACATGGGGCAGTGGATAAACTTGGGCATTGGAATTGATAATTTTTTCCAGGAGGCTGCAGTGCACTTCAGAATCAATTATAGGTTTAACATTTAAGTTTGACTCTGGTTAAGAACTTGGACAAGAAGATACTGAGTAGTTTGAAATTCTCTCAAGGATCTGGCTTGTATCATGTACTTGTTCTGAGGCCTCATTGTCTAAGAATCAACCTGCCATTATTCCTTCTACTTATTATCATCAGGTTTGTAGCCTGATGAGGTCACATTTTTCTTCCAGTGTTCTTTATTCTGTTTTTAAGAGGAAGGTTACTTACTATAGTTTTATATATGTATATATATATATATATATATATATATGAATGTAGGGATTCAATAAGATCTAAGTAATTATTCCTCATAACTTAGAGTTATGTAGTTTGATTGTCTCCCAAAATATTTAGAATTACAACTAATAAAACCAGATTCTAATTTGGTTTCACTTTCCAAAATACCACCTTACAAAGTGAAATTTAAAAAGTGAAGCAGTTTTTTTTAGTGATTAGAGCACTCAGAGAGCTTATTCCAAATAATTTTATTTGATTTGCTGATTTTGTGATCTCTTACTCAAACTGATATATTTAGATGCCAGACAGATAACCACACTGGTTTGTTGAATGTTGGTTTATACAAGCAAAGTCAAGTGCTACTTCTATTCTAACTTCCACTGAGGTACCCATCCAATTCTCCCAAGTGCCATTGATTAGGCAGGTGATTTTCATAATTAACTTGTAACATGGCCTTAATGGTAGGGAAAACACATTTCAGGATGTTTTCATCATAATTTCTGAATTACTAAGTCTGGTGTATGGCCCAAACACTGCTTTCATAATATGAGTTAATATTAAATTTGGGCAGCATCCTTTCTGCCTTTGTGCTTGGGAGCCTCAAATATTGGGAGTCCCAAATGTGAATCTGGGACTTGGGCAACCAAGCAGTACTGCGAAGAACAAATAACTATAGTTACCAGAATTGAACTTGGGTCCTTGGGACTTTAAGGCGTGTGCTCCAGTCATTTTCTATATCTCTCTAACCTAGTGCTTCTCAAATAGTGGGGCGTGCTACCCCCAGTGGTGGGATCGAGGCTCCTAAAGGAGGGCACCTTTGACCTCGGCAAACACTGTCATAACAAGCTAAGCCCCGTGTTTATGTTTCTGTATGTCTCTGGAGCTGAGAGTTGCTGTGTCCTGCTTCAAACTCCGCTTTGAAAAGCTATGCAATGAGCGAAACGTGCTCATTGTAGCCAGTAATCCAGACATCACTTCCAATTAAAAATTCAGCTCAAATTACTATATATTATATATAATAATATTATATTACATATTATATTATCATATATTAGTTTGGGGGTCACAGTCGGCAGTGTTCAGGGGTTACTCTTAGTTCCACACTCAGAAATTGCTCCTGGCAGGCTCTGGAAACCATATGGGATGCTGGGATTTGAACCGATAACCTTGTGCATGAAAGGCAAACATTTTCCCTCCATGCTGTCTCTCCAGCCCCTATTTTATATATATTTTGTTTTGCAGGTTAAAGGGTTTTTTTTGTTTTTGTTTTTGTTTTTTGTTTTTTGTTTTTTTTGGTTTTTGGGTCACACCAGGCAGCGCTCAGGTATTACTCCTGACTCTATGCTCAGAAATCACCCCTGGTAGGCACAGAGTACTATATGGAATGCCGGGATTTGAACAATGACCTTCTGCATGAAAAGCAAATGCCTTACCTCCATGCTATCTCTCTGGCCGGGACCCTAAAGTTTTTTTTAATAAAGATACTATTTTCAGTCAAGTGGGGGGCTCAAAAAATGTTTTCTTCTTCCTAGGGGCATGACAGAAACACCTCTAGACTTCAAAAGGCACAGTGGGAAAACAATGTAGATCCCCACCACACCTAGTGAGCAAATATGATAGCCCTGAAGATCCAACCAGTTATATAATCACTCTTGACATGTCTTTAGAGAAAATTT
This sequence comes from Crocidura indochinensis, assembly GCA_004027635.1. NCBI lineage: Eukaryota > Metazoa > Chordata > Mammalia > Eulipotyphla > Soricidae > Crocidura > Crocidura indochinensis. The sequence continues at coordinate 7,641 of PVKC010000518.1, read as the reverse complement.
TGAATATGTTCATGGAACTCAAAGAAATCATTGAACAGATGGCCAATAAAACATAAGAAGATATGAGAGTAGAAATGAGAAAACTACAAACAGGAATGACAGAAGTGAAAAACATGGTAGGCAAAATGAAAAACTCACTGGAAAGTCTCACCAACAGAATAAACAGCTGCAGAGAACAAATCAGTGAGCTCAAAGATGAGCTGCATAGCACTTGCAGCAACAGTAGAAGATGGAAAGGTTGTAAAAAATAAATGAAGAGTTGACAAGAGAACTTTGGAATAAATTAAGGGGACCAACATAAGAATAATAAATATTCCAGAAAATCAGGAAGACAACCGCTCTGAAGAAGCTACAAAGATATCATTTCTGGGGCCAGAGCAGTTACACAGTGGTTAAGATGCTTGAATTGAATGTAGCCAACCCAGATTTGATCTCCAGCATCCCAGATGGTCCACTGAGTACCACTAGTTGAGCTAAGAAATTCCAAGAATTCTAAACTACATGTACCCACATTTTCAGGCAGAAAAAGTATTAAAAGAGATCCAAATAAAATAATCCAGGACACAAGCCAGAGCAACAGTATAACAGGTAAGATATTTGCCCTATATGCAGCTGACCCAGTTTCAAACCCCAGTATTCTATAAGGTCCCCTGAAACTTCCAAAAGTAATTTCTGAGCACAGCCAGAAGTAATCCCCAAACACTCCTGGGTGTGATACAGAAAAATATCTTGGATAGTCATAGATCTCAAGTCTAAAAGGTTATAAAAGGCAGTGAAGGTCATTTCTTAGTGCATAAAGAAGAAATCACACTCTTAAATATATATGTCCTAATGAGGGAACAGCAAAATATTTAAAACAGCTGCTAATAAACTTGAAGATATTGATTGCAATGCAATAGTTGCTGAAGACTTCACTTCAGCACAGCTCACCTTTAAATACATCAACAAAACAATAGCTCCGAAAGGAAATGCTTTAAAGAAATAGAAGAGATGGGTATAGTAGATATATGTTATCCTCAAAATGCCAAACACATATTCTTCACCAATGCACCTGAGTATTCTCCAAGATAGACTGCATTCTTGGACCAAAATATCCTGCCACAAAACCAAGAGGATAGAAATTATACCAACTATCTTCTCAGACCAAGGTGCACTGAAAGTGGAAATTAATCACAAATAGAAATGGAGAAGAAAACTTAAACACTTGGAAATTAACCACCTCACTATTGAACAACCAAAAGGGTCAGTGGAAAAATGGCAAGATTAGTGGCAACAAATGAGAAGGAAAGTGTGAGCTACCAGAGCATATGGTACACAGAAAAACAAAACAAAAACAGTATTAGAAGGAAAGTGTGTAACTGTAAACATTCATCAAAAAGGAAGAAAGGACCCACATAAGTTTGATTGCACAGTTTAAGAAATTAGGGGGAGGGGCCAGGTGGTGGCGCTGGAGGTAAGGTGCCTGTGCTAACCTAGGACGGACCACGGTTCAATCCCCCGGTTCCCCATATGGTCCCCCGTCCCTGCCAGGAGTGACTTCTGAGTGAATAGCCAGGAGTAAACCCTGAGTGTCACCAGGTGTGGCCCAAAAACAAAAAAAAAAAAAAAAAAAGAAATTAGGGGGAAAGGAGCCCCAAAGCTGGCAGGAGAAAGGAAATAATAAAACAGAGCAAAAATTAAAGAACTGGAAGCCCAAATCTGGCAATGGATTGGATGGACTGTTTCATGCATGAAGGTATTCAATTAATAGTATTGTATATCATGATGCCTACAATAACAAAATGTTTTAAAAGAAAGGAAACAATTTTGGTTCATACTAACGCTTGGGCTTGGTGCCTCCTTCTGGTGATTGATTGTTTCATCATTAAAAAGACATGCAATAATTGATTCTGGTTTCTCAGGCTCTTTAGAAACTTGGCAAAGACAGTGGGATAATTTCAAGGAAGAAAAAGAAAATGAACAAGTAAAGCAATCTATACAGCATGTGCTTTTATGTCGTGCAAGTAAACTGTCTACACTATAGAGTTTAGTTTTTAACTAAACAGTTAAAAGCTTTCTCATTAAGCCAGATTTTGTCATTTATATTTTTGGACTGAATACAGATTGCAAATAAATGACAAAACCTGCACAGTTTGAGCAAGAGCAAATAGTCTATTTCTTGGAAACATAGTTTGCTCCATTTAATAGCCCAGCATAGCAATCTTTTCGGAAAAAAATCTAGCTGTGGATTTCTAAGTATAAACATTTTCTTTTATTAGTTGTCTTAATAAAGTTTTGATTCAGTACCACAGGCCAAAAACAAATTTACAAGTACTCAAACCCCAGAGACTTTAATTCCTAAAGCAAAGTCTAAGATCACTCATATAGAACATGCTGCAATTTTGTGAACTTGGACCTTGCCCACACAATAAAGAACTGCATGCTAATAAGAGACAAAGTGAGGGCTGACAGTGTCAACTATGTAATGCATAACTTGCTAGTGTGCTGTGACACATATTTCGTCTTGGGAACAGAAAAGGGATGAGGATCCTAGTCACGAGTACTTGACATGGCCTCTCCATGAGGGATCTGAGTGCAGACATTTTGTCTAAAAACTATATTGATTGGTACCTTTGAACTACCTTCCTGCAGGAATCAGTCTCAAACAAATGTGTAAGGGATAGTGCATTTGCTTTGCATGAGGCAGACCCAGGTTAGATCCCTGATATTCCATATGATCCCCGAGTCTGCCAGGAATAATTTCTGAATGCAAATCCAGGAATAATCTCTGAGCACCACCAGGTGTGGCCTCAAAACAAAAACAAACCAAAAATGAATAAAATAAACACACAAGAACTGTCCAACCTTTGGGCTGTATTAGTGGACTGGGCAGTCCTGATTGAGTTCACAGGTTGGTCCTATATTCAGTAGACTGTCTCTAGTTCACAACACATGAGCTGTTGTTCAAGTTGACACAAACATAAGGACAGCTCGTAAGTTCCTTATGTCCAAGTTCAATGGGTGCAATATAAACAGAGACTGTGCATTTTACATTGTCAATCCCCTAAAACCCCTAAAATATATAAAGTATTTAACAATCTCCTGTTCTAATTTCAACTATGTTTTCCACTTCATTTAAGTCTTTAAACCATTCTTTTCTGGACAAATATTTTCTTGCCCTGTCATATTCTACAAGACCAAAACTCTTCTACTCAAGTATTATCCCAATCTTGGGCTTCTGTTTCATGGGGGGGTGGATTTCTATAATATTAGACTTTGATTTGAATAAAAAGGAAAGGTGATATCCCTTTTCAATCTGTCAGCAGCAAAAATAAGTTTGTTCCCTTCTCAGAGACTTGCCGATAAGTAGTGCTAGGTAAGGTTTTTATGTTTCCTGTATTTATATGGACAAAAACAAATTAAATTCATCTGAGTAGTACTATACATTTCCAAGGATATTATAGTGGCCAGGGCACTTGCCTTCCATATAGCTGACTAAGGTTTGATTCTCAGTATTATATAGGGTCCTCAAGCACTGATAAATTAAGATATGATTCTTGAGAGTAGAGCCAAGAATAAACCCTGAACAGCACTTACAAGTTTGTTTTGGGTGTCATCTTAAAACAAATTCAAGATAGAGCATGAGAACTTGCTCCCAGTACCATTGATGATCCTGGGACCACAGTGAGCATCGAGTAGGTTCTACTCTCAACCCAGCCTCTCTATGCTTCATCGTCATCAGCAGTGGATATGACAGCAGAGAGACATGGACCAAGTATACCATTCATTTTAATATGGAAGGTACACATATGAGAATTATCCTTTACACACATATACACACGTACACACACATACACACACTGTTGACAGGAGATTTGGAAACATATATAACAGTGTTCAGGGACCACTCCTGGCAGTGCTGGGGATTGATCCCAAGTGCTTTAACTCCTCAACTATTTCTCGAACCACTCTTTCACTAAAAGAAAGTGGTTTCACTATTTCACTCTTTCACCACTCTTCCACTTTTGTGAACTGGTATTGAATTTCAGCATCACAAATATCTTTTTCATGAGAGTTTGCTTGTTTTTAAACAAAACCTTAACTTTCTCGACCCATTTCTTACTGTGAATACTTGTCTACCTGCCTATCATCATGGATATGCACTCTTGCATGCAGACCTAGAAACACACCGCTGTGAATGGACAGTTACTTTCTTTTCTTTTTCTTTTTTTTTTTTTTTTTTTGGTTTTGGGCCACACCCGGTGATGCTCAGGGGTTACTCCTGTCTATGCACTTCAGAAGTCGCTCCTGGCTTTCCCATATGAGGGACCATATGGGAAACCGATGAATCGAACTGCTGTCCGTCCTAGGCTAGAGCAGGCAAGGCAGGCACCTTGCCTCCAGCGCCACCGCCCAGCCCCCGACAATTAGTTTCTTAATAGTGCCTATGATCATTTTCAAAAGTGGGAACATTGATCTTTTTACAGTTCACTTTTCTTTAAAATCCTATAGAGATTAGGAAATGACAACTTCATAGCTTTTATTGTTTGGAACTAGGAGTCTTTATTTGAATCAATTAGTAGAATCAAGAAGGAGTTTTATATATTTCATCAATTGTTCCTCAGATTTAAGAAGTTCTAATCTTAAGATTTTTATAAAGTAGATTTTGTAACTAAGGACTGATAATTAATTTGATAATTACATTTTGTTCTGAAGATATTCATATTCACTTAGAACATTTAGGATATTTTATTTTTTGTATTTGGTTTTGGGGCCACTCCGGTGACACTCAGGGGTTAGTCCAGGCTCTGCATTCAGAAATCGCTCCTGATTTGGGGGACCATATGGGACGCAGGAGGATCGAACTACGGTCTGTCTTAGGTCAGCCATGTGCAAGGCAAACTCCCTACCTCTGTACCACCACTCTGGCCCCCATTTAGGATATTTTAATAAAAGTTTATCTTGACACCATCTGCACTTCTTTGGTCACAGGAACAGGAAGAGATGATTCAATAACTATGTATTAGGGGCTGGAGAGACATTACAGTGGATAACACTTTTGCTTGCACAAAGCAGGCTTGGATTCAATCCCTAACATCCCATGTGATCTGCAGAGAACCAATGGGAGTAATTTCTGAATGCAAATCCAGGAGTAAACCTGAGCATCACTGGATGTGACCCAAAACAAACATACAAAAAAGTAGAAAAGAAAAGAAAGAAGATACATATTAATCATGCCATTCTATTGTCAAATTAAAATATTCAATTCTATCATTATATAGGTTATTCAGATTGATATATCAGTTGTTAAATAACCAAAAAAAAAAGGAAAGAAACCCTGTAAGTCAAAGATAAAATGTGAAACTTTTCTGAAAGCTAAGGCAGACATAGTAAAATCTTCTCAATTCATGTAAGTTCATCAAAGATAGTACCTAGGCCAGAGAGTTCAAGGTGCTTGCCTTCAGAAATGATATTATAGGATCTTGATTGTCAGGATTGAAAAAAATTGAAAATATTTCTTGAGGGCGGAGCAATAGCAGAGCAGGTATTTATCTTGCACACTGCTGACCCATGGCAAACCTGGCTTCAATCACCAGAGACCCATATGTTCCCCTTGGCCAGGAGCGATTTCCTAGTGCATAGTCAGGAGTAATCCCTGAGTGTTACTGGGTGTGACCCGAAAACCAAACATATATATATATATATATGTATGCATGTATAGATATATATACATACATATATGTGTGTATATATACATATATATTTCTTGTTTTTTTTCCCAAGAATTACACACCTAAAAGCAATGCCAGCCTCATTAGATGGGGTTTTATTTTTTCTAATAGTTTATTCTGGGTTTTAAAGGTAAGCTGAAGTCATCTAGGGAGGTTCAAGCTAATTCATGAGACCTTTTCTTGAGGTTGCAAAGTGGTTGTTGTTACAGTTCATTATGACCATAGGAATTGATGGAGAGGGAAAGGAGTAATTGGTGTCATTGCAGTAAAACTAAATATTCTGTCAAGAGCCACTCCTATCTCATTAGTAGAAAACTAACAGTATCAACCTCTGCCCAGGAAAGTTGAGAAGCAGTTTTTGCTTGGTCAACCCTAATGAAATTTTTCTATCCATAGAAAAGTTATATCTCCCTCCTAAACCATGCAAAGATTTTCCCACAATCTGCTGTGAAAAGACTGTGAGGCAGAAAATGGGTTTCCCCCATTTCAAAAATCTTGTGACAGAGCCAGAACTTACATAATAATGTCTGCACTCTTATTTTCATGGAGTTAGCTAAACATGAACAATCTGTGTGTGTGTGTGTGTGTGTGTGTGTGTGTGTGTGTGAATGTGTGTGTTGGTGAGTGGCATTGAAAGCAAGCATTCTTTAGGAATTATCAAGATTTTCCCTTTAACAAAAGGGAAGTGTGGAGATGATTAAAGAATCTTGTAGGGACTGGAAAAATAGTACAGGAGGTAAGATGCTTGTTTTGTACGGCAATAATGCTAATTGAATGCCCCAAACCATATATGTTCTCTTGAGCATCACCAACAGTGATACTTAAGAACAGCCAAGTAAGGCGCATGCCTCTCCACAAAGAACCATGGACTATAGTAAATTTGGATTACAGAGACATTCACTGACCTCAGATGTGATCATAGTGCTTTGATTTTTCTGATGAAAATAATGCAGAAAGAGATAAAGACACAATTAAGTGAAACTAGCAGTCAAGGGATTAAATTTCATTTGTGTGTCTATTTCTTCTCAGCAAATAATGGGCAGATTCCCTCATATGAACTGTAATTTGCCATTAAATTTATATGAATCCCTGTCTCCCAGAATGACAGAGGTGCTCTGAACAATCTGAGGAGTGGTTGGGATGGTGTGATTGGAATCTCATTCCTCACAGCAGCCGCAAAGAAAATCGCTTTTAAAGGTCCTCTACCTCTTCCCCTATACCCACATGATAAAATGTATTTTCTCAGAAAAACACCTCAGACTAGATGTTGACTATCTCATGCAGGTATTCAACCATCCAAATACTTGTTAAATGTATATATTCAGGAATGTCACACTATGACATTATGAATCAATCTGAGATGACTTATTTTTGCCTGTAACCTGATGCTATAAAGAAGTGCTATGCAGAAACCTGTAAGTAACTCATTCTGAAAGCTTGACTGTATCTCAACTATCCTGTTCTTATTATAGACAAGGAGGCCAAACAAAAGACTTCATTCATAGAGAGTAGGAAATCGCTTTTGTTTTCATTTTAATGCTCATGAGTTAGCTATAATAGAGGCTAAGGCCTTATCTTATTCCCAAAATGAAGCCATATATGAATCCTATAGTGGCTTCTGCAATGGCAGCTTTTTAATGCTCCCCTTCTACTCATTGACTCTGTGTGGAATATGAAAAGGAAAAAGAACTTTCCTACTGAGAAATTTATCTTTGTGTCCTTTATTTCTCTGATTGCAGTGGGAGAAACTCCAGATGACCACCAGTGAAAGGAGGAAAATTTTCTGCTCTGTCACCTTCCATGTCATTGCCATCACCTGTGTGGTTTGGTCCCTGTATGTCTTGATAGATCGGACAGCAGAAGAAATCAAACAAGGCAACGACAATGGTAAGAGTAACTTTCTCTTCCTTCTTAGATCTTGGGCTCTATG
>PVKC010000517.1:0-65546 GCA_004027635.1 Crocidura indochinensis | reverse complement strand
AAAGAAAGAAAGAAAGAAAGAAAGAAAGAAAGAAAGAAAGAAAGAAAGAAAGAAAGAAAGAAAGAAAAAGAAAGTCACAAGAAAATGGTCTAGCAATAGAAAGCATGGCCAGACAGATTGGAAGCCTGGAATAAGAAGGAAGATGGAGGAAGGAATCAGACTCAGGAAAGCACTGAGAAGAAGCAGGACAGCAGAGTCAGCGCCTACCCTGCTCAGCTCCTCCAGTGGCATCTAAAACCCATTACTGGCTTTTGCAGGAAATCTAGGTCTGGAAACTTCCTGAACTTTCTAGAATGCTCATATTTGGTATTCTCTGGAGTTTGATCTGCTCGGGGGTGAGTAAAAGACCCAATAAGGTAAGAAGGCACAAAAATACTTTCAAAAACCAGAAAGCTCCCCATCTTTCAAGTTAAGAAAGCAAAGGAAGGGGCCAGAGTGAGAGGACAGTGGTAGGGTATGTTTGTCTTGCATGCTGCTGACCTGGGACGAACTGTTTGTACTGTTCAATTCTTGGCATCACATATGGTCCCGTGAGCTTGCCGAGGCAATTTCTGAGGGCAGAGCCGTGTGTGGCCCAACACCCCCCGTCCCCCCAAAAAATAAAAGATGCTAGAACATTGGGTGGCTTCTATGCAGGACACACTCATAGTACCTGCAGCACTGGCTCAGGCTTTCACCCAGTTGAAGGCTGTGACCCCCCGAGCCCAGGTTTCTTACAGTTGAAAGCCTCCATGGAGGCTCCCTCTTAGGAGATTCCCAAGCAGGCCCAACTGTCTTTTGTCCATCTCTGATTTAAAATAATATATAATTCTGTACCTAGTTACTAACTACACTGAATACACTGCTGATTTCAGTGACAGTCTCATGATCTTCAGGCTGAATTCTGTCCTAATGACAGCACCCCTAATGTCACCATCTTAAAGACAGCACCCCCAATCACTCCCAACAATACCAGCTTATAACACAGGCACTGTGCCCAGGTCTCAATGGCAACCATTCAAATGTAGAGGTTCTGGCAGGTCTCCAGGCAGGTTCTCACATTACCTTGGTTTCCCAACCAACTTCTGCCAGGCATCTCGCATATTTGGGGCATGTAGAGGGAGCTCATTCCTGACCTCTTTGCTGGCGTCAGGTTCTTTTTTTTTTTTTTTTTTTTTGGGTCACACCCGGCAGTGCTCAGGGGTTACTCCTGGCTCCATGCTCAGAAATTGCTCCTGGCAGGCACGGGGGACCATATGGGGCACCGGGATTCGAACCGATGACCTTTTGCATGAAAGGCAAACGCCTTACCTCCATGCTATCTCCCGGGCCCCATGGCGTCAGGTTCTAAGGTGTGTGTTCTAAGCATGAGTGGAATTAAGAAAATAGCAGGCACTGATAGATGGACTTTGCAGGCAAGCGGGAACAAGGACACAACACCTCTAGCACTGCCCAGCTTTTTTGCTTCAAGGACATGGGTGTCACACTCAGTTTTTCCTTCTTGCTTTCCTTTATTGCTTTTTAGCTTGGGAGACACATCTTGCAGTGCTCAGGGCTTACTCCTGGCTCCGCACTCAGGAATTACTCCTGGTAGGCTCGGAAAGTGAATTTAGGTAGACCACATGCAAGGTAAATGCCCTGCATAATTAACTATTAATCTGGCTCCTCACATGTTTTTTTTTTCTCTCACATGTTTTCATAGATTTTTGATTGCATAAATGCAATGTTCTGAATGCTTATGCTCCAAATATTTAAAGTGCAGATATTTAGATATTTCATACAATTAAAACTACTCAATAAATGCAAATGATTTTGTGAAATATCTACCCTGAATTTAATATGAAAAATAACTAACATTAAAATAAACCAGTTTTTAGAGATAACTACAGAAAATTTTAAGTACTTCATGTATGCTTTGCTTTGAATTTTAAAACAGTTTCAAGAATAATAAAGTACTCATCAAAAAAAATATGGAATGCCAAGGATCAAACCCAGGTTGGTGGCCTGTAAGAAAAGTACACTCTGCTGTACTATGGCTCCAGCCACGGTTTTCCTCTATTTTTTTCTTCACTTGAACGCTTATCCTCAAAGTCCATATTTAGTTTCTTTCACCCTTTTCAAATTTGTACTGTTACTGGGGAAGATTTGAGCTAACAAAGAGAAAATGTAGGAAGAGGCTGAAGATGGCAGTGAAGACAGAGGCTGAGGTGTCTGAGAGACTAAGGGAAAGCAAGGCCTCCCAGCAGAAATGGGCCTCCCTGTGTCTCATTCCTTCTCTGTCATACCCCATCAGTGAAGACTGAGGTTGGGTTGCTGTCTGAGAGACTGAAGGGAAGCAATATTCCAAGCAGAAATGTGCCGTCCTGCACCTCGTCCCTTCTCTGCCACACCTCGCCAGAAAATGAGACAGGGCTCACTACTAAGAAGTGGGACTCACTTGCCTCTCATTCTACCCAGTAATACCTGCTTTCTGCATGTGTGACACCCTGTGGTGCTGGGCTGTCCTTGCCTCCTCACAAGAACTCACTGTTCCCAGCCGCTTTGGACAGGTTCACCTACAAGCACCAGCTTTCAGGTTGGAAAGAGCTGTTGCCTCTCTCCCTTTGGACAGTTCCTGCTTAGCTTTACAAAAAAATAAAACTTGAAGAAAATAACAGAAAAATATGTTGGTTCAAGTGGTTTTAATCTTGGTGTAAATAACCAGCAATAAGAGGCTGCGGTGATCATTGAATAATGAAAAGTGGGGATGAATTTCACAGGGTCATTTATAAATGGCAAACCACACTTCACACTTGCACCACAGAATATGAAAATGATCCCTGGTCTCCTGACAGGGCTATTAATTTTCCTTTCTCTCTGTGAGAAGCTGTCCTCTTTTCTTATGGCTTTTTTCATTAGGAAACATGCTAAATATTCTCCCTGGGAGAAGGTAAGCCATATTTTTGTCACCACACACAGAAACTGAGGGCCCCTGAGAACACTCAGTGCTTACAGAGCCTGGAAAATTCCACATTCACAACAAAAAAGGAAAAGAGGCTGGAGCCACCGTACAGCAGGGCGGGCATTTGCCTTGCATATGGTGACCTGCGTTAGATCCCCAGCACCCACATATAATCCTGAGTCCAGACAGAATGAACTCTGAGCACAGACTAGGAGTAAGCCCTGAGATCTGCCAATAATCAAGACAACATACAACAACAAACATCTGCCAAAAAACCCAAACCAACAAACCAAAAGACTCATAATCTGGTAGAAATAGCAAGAGAAAGCAAGGTGAGGAACCCTCTTTCCTAACAGAGATGTTAATGAACAAGCACAAATACAAGGACACTCTCTTGGGAGAACAGGCAGCTACTTAGTGACATAAATGAGATGCAGCAACATGAAGACGTGATTTCAGAACCCTGGTGTAATGAACAGAGGCAAGCTCGCCTGGTCTGCACACTGACATCCTTCCATTGAGTGGAGAAGTAGAGTTCAAGGAGCAAAGTAGCTCCATTGCCTTTATAGTCCTCCATCCAGAGTTGATAAATGCAAACCACTTGTTGGGGAGGAGACTGACCACTTGTTCACCCACGTTAGTTCACCCACTTGTGCATCCACCCTCTGTGGATGCCTATTCTCAAGCTGGCTGCAAAAGACAAACTCATCAGGCAGCCGTGTGGCCTTTTAGGGAGGACCACATGGTCAAACTGGGTGGGAGCAAAGCACAGCTGGTATTTGTCTCAGATGAAAGTCATGGGAGTCTAGCAGGCAGGCAGCATATATATTCTTTGTGCATACAACTGTGTGTAGTGAGGCGTTGGGATGCCTGCACGTGTGGGCTGGGCAAAGGGACAGGGACTAAGAGCCAGTTGGCCCTCCAGGATGGAATGAAAGGAACTACATTTTCTGACAAATAGGATCAGATGCTTTCTGTTTCTAGTGCCTTCAATGTTCTGGCTCTTTTCCTTTGGCCACTTCTTTTTTTTTTTTTTTTTTGGTCACACTCGGCAGTGCTCAGGGGTACTCCTGGCTCCATGCTCAGAAATTGCTCCTGGCAGGCACGGGGGACCATATGGGGCACCAGGATTCGAACCGATGACCTTTTGCATGAAAGGCAAACGCCTTACCTCCATGCTATCTCCCGGGCCCCTGTTTCTAGTGCCTTCAATGAGTTCTGTTGACTCATGTAAACTGGTACCTAAAAGTTTTTGTCATAAAAAAGTCCTGTCTTTGCACCTAGATCTAATGGTGTTTGTTAACCAGATCCTGTTGACCTGCATAGTGTTTGATAAGCTTTTATATTTGTGTCTATTAATACGATGAACTAAAACATGAGGGAAGATTGACTTGCACATGGCAGACCCAGATTAGATCCCCAGCACCACATATAATCCTGACTCCAGATGAAATGAACCCTGAGCACAGACCAGGAGTAAGAGCTGCTAACTGCCAAAAACCAAAACAACATAACAACAAACATCGGCAAAAACCAAAACCAACCAAACAAACACAAAAACCTACAATCAGGTAATAAAAATGCCAAATAACTACAGGGACACAGCTAAGCTGAAGGGGGTGCTAGTCTTCTTGATTATTTGCTAGGAGTTCCAGTTGTCCAAAAATTCACAATCTTTCACAGAGTAGTGTATGTGACCTCCAGATTTGTTTTTTTTTTTTAAATCTAGTTCTCTCTGGAGAGAGCAAGTTGGGACTCTGAGTCTCTTTCCAGTCTCTCCACTAAAACATAAGAAAATGCCAGTGACAGAGGTTTCCCCTTTAACAAAGGGAGACTTGCTCCTGACAGGTAAAATGCCAGTTCACTCAGTCCATGGAGAGCACCTGGGAGTTATGTCTAAGACTCTAGGATCCTAGACAAACAGAATATCAAAATATCGAAGGGTGATGGAGATTATGCTTTGTCCCTTCTACCTTTGCCACTGACCTGTCTCCTGTGCTCACTGTTTGAAAACATGTCAGAGTATTGAAAACACTAGTGTGATTCCACCCTGGATTTAGGTGTATTTACCTGAGTCCCGCCCATTTCTGGGCGGGATCTTGGGAACTGGATATTACCTGTGACCTTACCTGCTAGACCCCTCCCATTTCAGGGAGTGGTCTTGGGAAGGTTATATAAGAGCCAGGGGATTCGGCTTTTTTTTGATCTTTGCCAGCATGGAGGCCAGTGGTGACATGGATGAAAGAAGATGCAGGGCTAGCTATGAAGGGCAGGCGTAAATGGTTAGCAGCCACATCTGTTGGCGAGGGCTGAATAAAGGTGTTATTTCTCTGGAAGCCTGCCTGTGAGTGAGTTCAATACCCGTTGCTTTCCTGGACCCCAGACCCACCTGTTAATGGAGGATGGAGCCACGTGGTCCTGAGCCTAAGGACAAAGGTCTCCATTCTCCATCCAAGCCCATCCTAAGGGCCTGATGCAACAACTAGCTCCACTGAACAGGCAGGATGTTCTAAGTAAAAAAAATTCAGGCAACTCTGACTGTGCACACTGGAAAGTGCAGGCAAACCTTCTCACAGAAAAAAGAATAACCAGGAAATACTTCTGAAGTAAGTGAGATGAGCATACTAGCTGTTTGGTCGAGCTACCTGTGGAAAATCCTGGGGACACATTAAAGACAAAAAAAAAAAAAAATTCAGTCACAAGGATGGAAGAATGGGTATCTACTATTCCAAACTAGGCTGAAGGCAGAACAATTTAATAATGAATTTGATGCAGTAGCTTAGAAAATGATGCTAAGCTACAAACCTAAGGGTGCAATGCCTGGTAGGACAGGAAGACCAGGGATTTGTCTTGTAGACACAATCTACTGCATGGTGGCCCGGTCAAATCGCATTCCTCATCATTCTGCCCTTAACTCTATGAGGAGTAGGGTTGGCCTGGGGTCTGAATGAAGTTTCTTAGGTAGTGCTCAGTAATGGCAGTTCTGGGGGTAGGATTCAGAGTTTCAAGGAGTCTGTAGGAAATCATGCATTTGTCTGAGACAAGGCCACATCAGTGGATTACCATGTTACCTAAATGCAGCATGTGGGGAAAGAGTCACTGGATCAAAAGGCTAATAAGCATTCTTTTATTAGAAAAGGATGACCTTTACCACCATTCTCAGATTTAAAAATGAATAATAACCAATAATCTCCGTTTTTTTTTTTTTGTTTTGTTTTGTTTTTTTTTGCTTTTTGGGTCATACCCGATGATGCTCAGGGGTTAGTCCTGGCTATGCGCTCAGGAATCGCTCCTAGCTTGGGGGACCATATGGGATGCCAGGGGATCAAACCGAGGTCTGTCCTAGGTTAGCACATGCAAGGTAAATGCCCTACTGTTTGCGTCACTGCTCAGGCCCCTCAGCTTTTATTTTATGTGACATGACTAAATTGTGAGTGACTGTGTGTAAAATACAAAAAAAATCAATATTTACTGAGCATGCCATTTAAGCCAGAGAACGAACAGTAAATAGAGGCCCCCATATATGTGATCTCATCTCATCCACTCAACAGCCAAGTGAACAAAGGGGGTTTCTCTTGGGGAAGGGGTATGCTGGAAATGAAACCCAGGGCCACATGCCTATGGCAAGCACCCTTCCACTGAGGGATACCCCCAGATAAGTATTCTTGCTTCCCCTAATGAAAGGGGCTATGTTGTCCATCAACTGTCCATGAGGGATTTGGATCCTGTTTTCCTCTTTGCCACAGCATGTTGCTTTTGAAAAATCACTGTTAATACTTAGTACTTAGTCATTTCATTTTTTTTTCCACTAGGAAACAGGTTGAGAGAGACTATTTCTTCCTTTCTCCAGCTGCCCTTTCCTTCATGGTCTCTGCAGGTTGTGCCCACACAGTCTACAGACTCAGGGGCCACAAATGAGGAAAAGAGCATTGAAGACACATCTGTAATCACTCATTAGTGGCTGGGTTTCACTGCCAGAAACTTTGAGCAAGTAGCCTACTGGTTATGTGCATCAGAGGACAATTTGCTGTGACCATGGGCATAAGACTAAATGCCATCCCAGGTGGAGGCCAGAGGGGTAAACTGACAAATTTTTTTTCACAGTGGTTTACAAAATTGTTACTAGTCCTTCTAAGTCTCCCTTCCCATAGTTCTGGAGCAGGGTAGTACCCCTTCTCCCTCTTTCCACTTAAAGACTGATAAAAGGATTATCATCAGGGTACAGGGGAGAATATCAATATCAAGAAAAGAGCGCTGCTCCCAGAAGCACAGAGGATGTTTCCTGTTAAGCAGCAGCACAGGCCCCTTTCCTCCAGCCCCAGCAGCACATTGCTCTAACATAAGCATGTGAAACATTTTTATCAGTTGGCTCCAGAGCTTTTCTAAACATTCGACTCTAGAGCAATGATTCTTTGCTTTACCTTTGAGACCAGAAGAAGGAATGAAAAGCAGGGGATGTCTTTGTTTTGTGTGTGAGTAAGGACTAACATTCAAAACTAAAATCAAGGAAGAGCTTTTTAGTTGCCTTAATTTCAGAACTTGGTAACTAAAAACCTTAGGGAGAATGAGTCTGCTTTAGGGAGGAGCAAGATTCGAAGGGGATAGACTAGGAAGAGCATGAGGACTTGACTCGTGGATTACTCATTAGCAAAAAGTAGTCCTATGGAAGAATTCATCTTCCCCAAGAGAGCCATATTTACACAATTAACAATCCTTTTGTTAAAAAAGAAAGCTTTTCATTATTGGATTTGGACACATATGGGCTGTGTAAAAATATGAGATGTGTAACACACGGTAAACAGAAAGTCATGATCTTAAACAGGCCAAACCCTTGAACTCGTCATTAATAAATGTCTGTCCTGCATTCAGCTACCCGGCTGCTGGGAGCCTGTTTTCTTCAAACACTGAAATCCAGGAACATTTATTATTTTAATCCATTACAGGCAGTGCTTGATTTAACTTTATTGGTTGTGGTGGTGGTAATGGTTCTAAGTGGGGGACGGTAATGTTCTTTTACACATCATTTCAAAAGGCCTTAATTATATTTTATAGTTTGGGCCAGGAATTCTGCTTGTTTTTCTGTCTAACAAGGTTCAAACGGAGTTCAGGTTGGTGATGAATCAGAAGGCATAGTCTGAGATGGTTATCTCTGGGCCATGAGCTCATCTCCAGGAGCAAAGGGCATGGGCAGGTACTCGAATCCACCCACGCAGGCAAGGGCCTGGACCTTGGAGTCGGTGCTTCATGGGTGATTTTCTACTGCCTGTGCAGCAGTCCCCAGAAGCACCCAGAATGAAGCTAGGGGCCATCCGCTGCATTTCTGGAGTCAACAGCCTTTGTTTTTTAAACATTTCCCACTGGAATATAAAACTGACTGTGGGTAATCACTGTACGAGCCTTAAGACGAGCATACATGCAGGATGGCAAGGACATAAAAGTTGAAAAAAATACTGTTAAATGGTTTCTAAATCCTCAGAGGAGAGATGGAGGAGAAGGCGTCATACACACCCTTTGGGTAAACAAAAACGTGACTAAGCTTGTCTTAAAGGGAGCAGATTTCTGTTAGCTGGGGACTTTTCAGAACAACAAACATTCTTAAATGATTACTTGTCCGTGTAAGTGTGTGAAGAAAAGGCCCATTTCAGGTAGCGGCTCTGAGTTGCTTGTTATTGCCTAAAATTGGACCTAATAATATTTTATTATGCTCATTAGAGCCAGGAGAATAGAAGTTGAATGAACTTCTCCAGTTGCATGTGATTACTTAGCAGAGAACATGAATTTCACCCCCAACAGTGACATGGACAGTTCTGGGTTGTTTCTTACCATAGTAGCAAAATAATATGACCAAAATTTGTAAGGGGGTATAGTTGGAATTACAAGAATTTTATTTTCTTCTCCTTATTTATTCCCATTCAAATTTTAGAACTTCCTATTCAACTTCTGGGGAAAGTCTTGAGGACCTACTAATATGCAGAGAAGTATGGCCCAGCTAGGAGCCATACAGGAGAGTTGAGAGCAAAAGGGGGACAGGCAGGGCATCAGAAGCCACTTTGAAGCGCCTTAACAGAGAGCACCAGGAGCAAATGGGAGCAGGATGGATGGTGCACTGGCCTCCACACGGTGGTGTCGGGTTACCCACTGGGCCATCTGCTCTGCCCGCCTACATTTGGCTTCTGCAAAACCATAAAGGCACCTCAACCTCAGGGACTCTAAAAGGCATTTGAATTCTGCTTTTCATTATCACAAGATTCAGTAACTCATTTCATTGTCAAGATAATCCCCTTTTACTCTCTTTATTTTTTTGTGCTTGCAGGGTATGCCAAAATGACAAATAAAGTCCCAGATGTTACTGCGCTACAGCGAGGTTTCCATCTTTCCCTTCATGCTGAGTTTCAGCTACTTGGGGCACAGTGTCAAAAGTGACAGGCCCCTGGTGCCCACCCCCAATATTTGTGTAGCTGTGCATGAGAGGTCATTCTAGCTTCCCCAAATGCCTTCAGAAGCTGGTCCGCTGGCGCAAACTGTCCAACAATTTGTGTGCAATTGTTGGGGCCTGGGAAAGAGATGCAGTTTCTTTGAAAAACTCAAGAAAGCCTTGGGAGGTGTTGTCTTAAATGACTGGTTACAAGTAACCTTTTGGAAGGCTGTGGAATCTGATCCAGGCCTTAACTTCCTGGGGCACTTGAGAGGGCCCTCAGAGGGAGATTCTGCTTCCCAGGGATCTGTTTCCTTATGGAAACAGAGCCACACTGGAGACCAGTTCATGACCCGGTTTCACTTTTGGGCGTGCACAGGGACCCAAGGTTCTTGACAGTTTATTGGGCCCCGAATTTTGTGAACATGAGAAGCCTGTGTATATGAAAAAGAATAATGTGGTTTTGCTTTCTTTCTCCAATTTGTGTTTATACACAGAGATAAGTACATCTGGAGGACAGAGACCCAGGGAGTGAAAGTTATTTAAACCACACTCTTTGACTCGGAGGACTTGAGATCCCTGCTTCCTGCCAGGATGAAAAGCACCCCTGAGTGCCAGTAAAAAAGGCATCCTGAGCCTTTCCCCCAATTCTGACTAATGTGTCAGCCACGAAAGCCTCATTGAAGCTCTCCCCAAGATCCCCTGTGCCCCCTCACTTGTTCCTATCCCGAGTCTCTTGACCAGAGGGCCCTCATGGAGGGTCTCTAGAAAGAAAAAGGCAGGCAAGAAAGCGCAGTGACTTCCCTGTCCAAAGCATGTCCCCTCATTTGCCCAAGTCCCTGGCTTGCCAGGTAATAAAGCCATAATTTACTCTGCCGGGGGGGGGGGGGGGGAGCAACTTGGCAGCAGGATCCCCACACTGCCAGCACGATGTGCTCCCGGGCTAGTTCACAATTTACAGCTACACACGAATGGTTTCTTCCTAACATCAGACTTCAAACAGTAAGAGGATGTGTTGTATGTGGATGGGGTGGGGTAGGGTTTTACAGAAGAACATGCTATGTGCTGGACTGGATTTAACAAATTGCAAGAGAAATATTATCTGCCTTAAAATGTTTCACAAAATAAGACAAATTTTAAATGCTACATCCTTTCTGTTATTAAAAACACAACAATTTTGGGGGGTGCCCTTAATTAACCTTAAGAAGACAAACATGTTTACTTGTCTGTCTACTCAAATCAGAGCATCAGGGCCATTTTCCTCAAGACATCTGGGAGAAGGTAAGCATTCTAGCAGAATTATGAGTTAAAGTCATAGTCACATCTGTGGAGCAAAACTGGAGAAAAAAATCAAGTTCCTTCAAACTCTCATAATTCAAGGCCACAAGAAATCAAGACGAGTGTGAAGTTTCACATGTTTTTTTAAAGCGAAAATATTTAACCATTTGTTTCAAATGATGAAATTAGTATCTGTTTCCTATTTAGTTTAAAAAGCCAGTAAGTGGCTCTTGAAAGCCTTTTCAGATTTCAATGTCTTGGGAAGAAAATTAACCTCACCCTACATTCCTTTATTATTCCCTTTTCCTAAGTATTTCTCCAACATACATCAATTTAAATGACAAAGAATAGAATCCATAGGCAAACAAATAATTTGGTCCCATTCAGCAGTGATAAAACATGCCTACTGTGTTCCTAAGCACATTCCCAACTGCATTTCACGGAATGTTCCTGAGAACACAAGAGTCCTAGCGTACCACAAATCTATTTCAGCACCTAAATTCAAAGTCATCTGGAAAGGACCGTTGTACTCTGTTTATATAACATTGTCACATAAAGAGTGTTAAAAAAATATTCGCTAAAAATAGCTTGCGTAAGTTAGGGATTAGAGTAGTTTCTGCGGCTATAATTGTTCCTTTGTAGTTTTTTCCATGATGTTTTTGCACAGTGTTTTTGACTATGTTTATTAAAGTCCGCACATCAAAAAGGATCAAAGGGAAAGTGAGTGAGAACCAAAGAAACCCCAAGTGTGTTGTCTCATTGGGGAGTTATGCAGATTCGCATAAACAAGTGCAAATTGTTGAGGGTTTAATGAAAATTTCGTACAATTATTTTATCTGAAGTCATTCTATACAATAACATCTGTACAGCAGATGGCTATAAGGAACCAGAGCAATGCTCCTTGTTCTTTCTCTGTTTAATAGTACATGTGAGATGACTACTTTTGTCACTGTGCTCAATTTGGTTCAGCAAATAATTTGAAAAGTGCAGCTGCTGCAGATGGTCACAATAGTTATATAAACTATAAAATCAAAGACACAGTTAAATATTTCTTCAGTTGAATCAAACTATAAAAATATGACATTAGCTTGGCTGAGCTCAAAGAGAGACTATACAATAATTGGTTGTATGTCACTTGATGAAGACCCCCAAAAGTGGGATTTTTGGGGGGTGAGGTGGACTATTTTCTACCACTTAACAAAAATATACCTTGGAAATGTATATGTGTGTGTTTCATCCAAACTATAAGGCCTGAGGTTTTTAAGACAACTAACTATACAAAAAATTAACATTCACTAAAGCTTAAATTTTTCTGTTCTTCAAATGGTAAACTTGAATGTAGTATTGACCATGGTGATTTTTGATGATGTATATTTGAAACATGTTATAATAAATGCTACTGCAATTAAAAATTAGAATGCAGTAATAATAAAGATCATATTTTACTTCGAATAAGGTTAGATTACTTAAAAGTTAATTTTGAAAAATGTAATACTTTCTCAATGCCACGCTACTAGAAATGAATTTTCACCAGTAACTAGAATCTAACAAGTCTTATTTCATATAATTATTCTTATTTTGCTTACTTCATTATTTTCCTAAAATTGCTTGACTATGTCACTGCATTAAGTAGAAATGTAAGTGAGATTAAAAATTGAATTAAATATGCTTTCAAAATAAAATATTCCTATTACTTGGCTAGCTTTACTTTTGATTTGATTTGTTCCTATCAGGTACTAGAGAGATTACAGGTTTTATAAAGTGCATCTTACTTCAAGCTACTGTTTCAATTTTGGCTTTGAATAGATTTAATAGATAACTGTAAAAGGAATGGGACAGATGGGGCCCGGGAGATAGCATGGAGGTAAGGCGTTTGCCTTTCATGCAAAAGGTCATTGGTTCGAATCCCGGTGCCCCATATGGTCCCTCGTGCCTGCCAGGATCAATTTCTGAGCATGGAGCCAGGAGTAACCCTGAGCACTGCTGGGTGTGACCCAAAAACCACAAAAAAAAAAAAAAAAAAAAAAAAAAGGAGCATCAAATGGAAAAGCAGAATGAAGACATTTAGAGCTCAATGAGAAGGCATGGCCAGCTTATGAGACGTTTACTTAGAAGAAACACTATTTAAAATTACTAAAATGGGAGCACTGGGACCTAGCACAAATGGAATGGAGCACCTGTTTTGAATGTGTGAAGCTACAGGTTCAATTCCAGGTGCCTCATGGCTCACTAGTATTGTTGGTGTGGTCCTGGTGACCCCCAGTACTGCCAGTCCTTGTATCTCTGGGAGTGGAGCAAATGTGTGCTTTGCTAATGACTAAGACAATGAGGCTATTTTATTGAGAGTGAAGCAAGGGCCTGGCACTGAGCAGGGATCCACAGCTGTGTCACCTGGTCATGGTAAGGAAGGGGTGAAATGCAGCCCTCACTCTCATCTGCTGTCCATCGGTGACTTTGGCATGTAAATAAGGCACAGGAACCCCACCTCTGCCATTAGCTCGGGCTGCTGCCAAGGCACCAACCTGGTAAAGCCTTGATCCCAGCCCCTGTGCTTCCAGTGCATTTCATGTTGCAAATGTCTCCAGTTTATTGTCCTCTAGGGCCTGTCAGAACACAGATCTCTGGGATTCACACCCCACCTCTGACTCTGTTGGGCAGGTGTAGTGTCCAAGAAATGAATGTTTTAGAAGATTCCAGGCAAGTTTTGAGACCATGTTTCTCAGCTCACATCTCCATGACTCTGACTTTTAACTGATCCTGCTTTTGTTCCAGATATTTCCAGAACAAGGAGATTTAGGGATGAGCAGAGGTACAAGCAATAGGATGACCAGAA
This sequence comes from Crocidura indochinensis, assembly GCA_004027635.1. Lineage (NCBI taxonomy): Eukaryota > Metazoa > Chordata > Mammalia > Eulipotyphla > Soricidae > Crocidura > Crocidura indochinensis. Next base: position 52,100 of record PVKC010000517.1, on the reverse strand, counting down.
TAAAAAAGGTGCCAAGGTATAGTCTAGCATAGCAGTTACTTGTTTAGTTTACTGCGCACTTATCAGAAAAAAATTCAGTGTCCCCACAATCTACCTACCCCCTGCTTCCCAACCATTCCAATCCCCTAGGAGACCTCACTGCCAACTTTGGGAACCACTGGTTTGGGTGTTCAAAGAGTTGGACTTAAAGAACCACCCGAAAGCAGCCCTAGAAGAAGGCAGCAGGCTGAAGGCCCTGGTCTGTAAGAAGCAGGGTGACCTTTCCCTCGTGTACCCAGCGTGGTGCTGACAAGCTCTCTCACTTCCCTCTGGGACTCACCTGGGGCTCTGGGTGAGGCTCTCATGTGCAGGCTCCCGGTGAGGGCAGATAAGGATGCCAACAGACAAGGCTTCTGGGGGTGTGGGACAGGCTCCATGGAAACCACTATCTGCCTGGTGTGGACCGAAATCCTTTGGAAGCAGGACACAGCTCTCCACAGGCTTTCTTGAAAGGGGGTCTCTGGCTGGTCATCAAATTTCAGTAGCTTTCTCTGATGGCCTCTGGGGGCAGATGGCTCATTTCTGCTCAAAGTGGCCTCAGCTGGGCTGGTTGGCTCCTTGCCATGGGCACTGGTGACCTTCTGTAAAAAGTTGCTGATCTGGTCCAGTTTGGTGAAACTCAGGTTGGCCTTGAAGGGCTTCGATAGGTCCAGGTTGATGTCTGCTGTGGGGCCAAAAAAGGAAACAAGTAAAGCTCTGGGAGGAAGCAGAAGGCTTGACTTCCAGGTCTCTGTGGGACGCTCAGAAGGACTCTCCCCTGGGATCTGACCTGTCACAGTCCAATTATTGACTTGTGGGAATACATGGGCTCTGCCGTTTGCTCCTGACAAAATGAAGTGGCCCTGAACCTAATTAAGTTGCTTGTAACTAGAACTCCATTCACACTCAAGGGAAAAGAAGCCCCCCAGCACATTGGCACAAATAAGGATAAAGGGGTACACCTATATCTGAGTGGTGGGCTGACCACAATCATATGGCAGATGCACAAAAATCTTTCTTCCTTCTCTCCCTCTTTTCCCTCCCTCCGTCCCTTCCTCTCACTTCTTTCTGCCCTCCTTTACCTTCCATCCTTTCTCCTTCCTCCCTGCCTTCCTTCCTTCTTTTCTTTTCCCTCCTTCTCTCCCTATTTATTTATTTATTTATTTATTTATTTATTTATTTATTTATTTATTCATTCTTGGTTTTTGGGCCACACCCGGCAGAGCTCAGGGCTCTGTGCTCAAAAATCGATTCTGGCAGGCTTGGGGGACCATATGGGATACCAGGGATCAAACTTGGGTCTGTCCCAGATCCTTTGCATGCAAGGTAAATGTCCTACTGCTTTGCTATCGCTCCAGTCCTTTCCCTCCTTCCTTCTTCCTCTTCCTCCACAACTGGTAGTGCCCAGGGATTATTCCTGACTTTGTACTCAAGGATCACTTCAGGCATTGCTTGGAAGACCATATAGGAAGCCAAAGATAGAACCTGGTCAGTCACATGCAAAGCAAGAGCCCTATCTGCTGTACTGCTGCTTCACTGCCCCACCATTTCTATGTTTTGCAAAATGGGAGTGATACCCAAATTTAAAGGAATTAACTTTAAACATCCTGTTGACATATCTATAACCCATAAAATCAGTAGTTTTTAATATATTCGCAAGATCACATAATCACCACTAGTTCCCAACTATTAACTCACACACAAACTCATGCTTCCTCATATCAATTAGCAGTCATCCATATTCACTCCTTATCCTCAGCCCCAGTCCTTATTGATCTGATTTCTGTTTCTGCAGAGATGTCTATTGTGGATATTTCATATAAATTTCTTCATTTCCTAGGGTCCCATAAACACAATGCAGAAAAGCTCTCTTCAGTTCTATGTTTATTGCATCACTAGTCACAATAGCTAGAATCTGGAAACTACCAAAGTGGCCAAGAACAGTTGAGTGGATAAAGACATGATGGTACATCTACACAATGGAATACTATGCAGCTGTTAGGGAAAATAAAGTCATAGAATTTGCTTATGGATGGATATGGAGAGTATTTTGCTGAGTGAAATAAGCCAGAGGAAGAGGGATAGACACAAAATGAATGCACTCATTTGTGAGATATGTAAGGGTAGAGAAGGGCAGTTAGGGCAGAAAAGGGACCACTATTCCAGTGATAGTTGGAAATGATCACTCTGGACAAGAATTGGGTGCTGAAAGGAGGTAAAGTGATATTCATGATATCCCTTTAGTAACAGTATTGCAAACTACAGAATCTAAAAGCAAAATGGGCAGAGAAAGAGAGAGAATGTCTGCCATTGAGTCAGATGGGGAGGTGAATAGGAGGAACAATGGGGACATTGGTGGTGGGAAATACACTGGGATGTATGTTGGATATCATATATCTAAAGCTCAATCATGAACACCTCACAGTGATTCAATGAAAAATTCTCCAAGAGCAGCTGGCTGGGGTGCAGTGATTAATAAGACGTCTAGAGGGAGTCAGAGAGCCTCCTTTGTGTCCCATAAAAGCTGGACTGAGCACTGGAGAGCCACATGCCCAGTGGCTGGATGAGATGCAGTGCTCGGTAACTCAGTTCCTCTCTGTGCCCTGAAAGGAATCAGGACAAGCAGAGGACTGAGTGATGATGCCTGGCAGCCGAATGGGATCTGGTGGTAAGAGCGGGGCAGATCACTTGTCCCTGAAGCTGGAATAAGTTTCAGCACACCATATACCGTGGTATGAGATGAACTGACTTTTAAGAAGTTTTTCATGGGTTAAAAAGTCATCTTATATGCCAGAAAATATAGTATATACTCTGCCTTCACAGTTTTTCATATAAAGACCAAATTCAGGGGTGTAACAGAAAACAATAACCACAATAAAAGTAACAACAACAAGAGGATAGCCTTAAGAGATAATAGTAGCAAGAGAAGAACAAAGCTAAAGTGGAAAGAAGACTCAGCTGTGGGGTACAGATGCTGAAACTGCTGTTTCTTGTATTCAAAATGTGTGATGAAAACTAAGGCTAGACATGCTCATTCCATAGTCACAGAAACACTTAATGATCCCCCTAAGAAGTTATCTATAAGTGTAGCCAGACCAATGCTACAGCAGGGTTCATTTCCCTTACTGTTGACTGGCAGAGCATACCTGGAATGGTATGAGAATCGCTGTCTGTTGCCTCCACATGGGTCCTTATTTCTCACTGTAGTCTTAAACATACAGGAGAAAAATAAACTAAACAACCCCTAAAAATCTTTATACCTCTGATCACTTTTCTTTTTTTTTTTTTGGTTTTGGGGCCACACCCAGTGACACTCAGGGGTTACCCCTGGCTATGCGCTCAGAAGTCGCTCCTAGCTTGGGGGATCGAACCCAGGTCCATCCAAGGCTAGCACAGGCAAGACAGGCACCTTACCTCTAGCACCACCGCCCGGTCCCTGATCACTTTTCTTACTCATTCTTGTGAGACAGAGTCCTTGAGCTGGTTTTTCCAGTAAATCTTTCTCTTTGTGGTTGATTAAGGGACATCTTTTATCCTTTGTTTTGAGAATATTCTGTGCATTTTGCCATCATTGAAAATTTCTTGATTTTTATCATTATTGGATAAGCATTTGTCACAACTCATCAACTGTCAGGTGCTGGAAAGCAGGGAGTCCTCAGATGGTACTAATTAGACTGCCTGAGCACTGTCAATCCACAGGAAGTACTGAGTATTTTAATGAAGTAAGAAGACAATAGGAATGAAGGTTTCCTTTTAATGGGATGCCCAAGCTCATCGAGTCACTTTATCTGAATAATCCAAAACTCCAATGAGTGGGTCTATAATCTCAAACCTGACTTTTTCACTCACTTTTTCCAGCTTTTCCTGTTCCTTGTACACTCAGAATTAGGTGCTATTAATTTTACTTAGAAATGCTATTTGAGTTCAATCTTTTTCTTGCCAGTATTCCAGCTACTCTATATTTCTCCTTCAATGCCTTTGCTATTGTCCAGTAATTAGAAAGCCTTCTAAGTGGTTTCTCTTTATAGATTGAGTTTCTTCAACCCAATCGTCAAGAGTAATTTACAAATGTTCTGTGTCAAATGTGATTCTAATGATCTCACTCCTTAAAGATCTTTAATAGGGAACCAGAGTGATGGTGCAAGTGGTAAGGTGTGTGCCTTGCCCGTAGCCTAGGATGGACCGCGGTTCGAATCCCAGGAGTTCCATATGGTCCACGAAGCCAGGAGTGATTTCTCAGCGCTTAGCCAGGAGTAACCCCTGAGTGTCACCAGCTGTGACCCAAAAAACAAACAAACAAAAAAAGGTCTTCAACAGACCTTCTTTACTTGTGGAATACAAGGCCAAATAAACACTCTTTCCGTTTGTTATTTTTGTTTGTTTGTTTTTAGTTTTTGGGTCACACCTGACAGGGGTTACTTCTGGCTCTATGCTCAGAAATTGCTCCTGGCAGGCTCAGGGGATCACATGGGATGCCGGGATTTGAACCGCCATCCTTCTGCATGCAAGGCAAATGCCCAACCTCCACGCTATCTCTTTGGCCCTACTCTTCCTTTTTTTTTTTTTTTTTTTTTTTGGTTTATGGGCCACACCCAGTGACGCTCAGGGGTTACTCCTGGCTATGCGCTCAGAAGTCGCTCCTGGCTTAGGGGACCATATGGGACACCGGGGGATCGAACTGATGTCCGTCCTAGGCTAGCGCAGGCAAGGCAAGCACCTTACCTCCAGTGCCACCACCCAGCCCCCCAACACTCTTCCTTTTTCAATCATTAACCATTGCCCACTCATACTTTAAAGTTCCAGAGTAAAAGTCCACATGCCCAACATTTGCTGTCTCATACCTCTAAATTTGTGCTCATGTTACTCCTTTCTCTAATATTTTCCTTGCTGCCTGTATAATCCTCAGGATACTGAAAAAATGATGCCTATTCAGAAATAACAATATACTCCATACAAAATATACCTCAGAATCCATGGGGGAAAACTCTTAAAATGAATAGGTTAAAAAAAAGTTTATAATACAAGTTTATGTTACTTAACATATCAAGTTTCTATTAATTAGCAATATGTAGTGGGAATACAAATTTTAAATAAGAAAATTTCTGGGGCCCGGGAGATAGCATGGAGGTAAGGCGTTTGCCTTTCATGCAAAAGGTCATTGGTTCGAATCCCGGTGCCCCATATGGTCCCCCGTGCCTGCCAGGAGCAATTTCTGAGCATGAAGCCAGGAGTAACCCCTGAGCACTGCTGGGTGTGACCCAAAAACCAAAAAAAAAAAAAAAAAAAGAAAATTTCTAATAGTTGAAAATAAAATAGCTAGATATAGACCTAGTAAAATAGATATAGGTAGCCTGAAAATACTAATTCAAACTATCTGAATCAATGATGATTTATATACATATATGTATATATACATGTCATATGCAGATTGGAAGATTCAGCAATAGTAAAGGCAATTATTCTCCCCAAATTGATCAATAAATTTAACACAATTCCTATAAAATACTAGCAATATTTATTGTAATATTCATAAAAATTAAGCACTGATCATCAACACCAGGGAAAACCAAGGAGATACCACTTATATCAGTATAAATGACTACATTGAAAAACCTGGAAATAAGTGCTAATGAGGGTGTGGAGAAAAATTAAAAATGAGCGATCATATGACTGAAGAGGTCAGTCCACCCCTGGGTATCTATCCAAAGAACATAAACCCTCATTTGAAAAGAAATATCCGTGCCGGTAATCACTGCAACACTGCTTAAAATAGCCAGGATCTGGAAACAACATAGATCAAGATGTAAGATGTGTACACAACTGAATAATTCTCAGCTATAAAATACCAGGAAACCTTGTCTTTTGCAATCACATAGGTGGAAGAGGGAGGGAATTAAACTAAGTGAAATAAGTCAGAAGGAGAAAGACAAATGCTGAATGGTCTTATTCTTGTGTAGTATGTGAAAAAACAAATCTAGTCCTGAAAAATAGTGCCTGGAATAAGGTGTCTACCTTGTATGCAACCAACTTTGTTCAATCCCTTATAAATGTGGTCTCCTGAGATTCACCAGGTATATAGCCCTGGCAGATCTCCCACACATGGCGCCTCTACTGGGCACAAAGTCCCTAACCTTGCCTCTTGTAGAATATATCCTGTTCTGTGCATTTTGTTTGTTTTCTTTTTGGGGCCACATCTGGTGGCACTCAGGGTTTACTCCTGTCTCTGTACTCAGGGATCATTCATGGTGGGGCTCAGGTGACCATGTTCAGTGTATGAAAACTCTAATGCATGCAAAGTGAGTGCCCTACCGACTGCCTTATCTCTTCTCCAACGTCTTACATCTCTGCCCCATTTTATATAAATGAAAGAATTAGTCTGTCCCATTTGGGCAAGTAGATCAGTGCTTTGGGTTCAAGAGCCCAAGAATGTGAGTTGAAAGAGGGCTACACAGTATTACACAGTACTATTACACAAATTACTAGGCAATTTGAAAGCAGCGGGTTGCCCAAGAGAAAGGAAACATGCAAAAATATACAAGCAGCACAGAGAAATTATACCTTTCATGTAAAGTTCGACAGTGTGAGATTCTGTGGTATTTTTACACTCAAAATAAAAATTAAACAATGTACTTTCTGGTGATTTAAATTTATTTACTTATTTATTTGGTTTTTGGTTCACACCCAGCAGTGCTCAGGGGTTAGTTACTCCTGGCTATGTGCTCAGAAATCGCTCCTGGCAGGTTCTGGGAACCATATGGGATGCGGGGAATCAAACCTGGGTCTGCCCTGAGTCAGCCGCATGCAAGGTAAACACCCTACCACTGTGCTATTGTTCTGGTCCCTAAATTTATATTTTAATTGTTTTTATACCTAAAAGAATTAATGAAAAGCATTAACTCACTACAAAGGGGAAAACATACAATAATAATGCAAAGGTTGGGGCTGGAGTAGTGGCGCAACGATATAGCATTTGCCTTGCATGCGGCTGACCCAGGACAGACCAGTTTGATCCCCCAGAGTCCCATATGGTCCCCCAAGCCAGCAGTGGTTTTTTATGGGGGACACACACCCAGTGACACTCAGGGATTAATCCTGGCTATGTGTTCATAAATCGCTCCTGGTTTGGGGAACCATATGGGATGCTAGGGGATCGAACCATGGTCCATCCTAGATTAGCGCGTGCAAGGCAAATGACCTATTGCTTGCGGCACCGCTCCGGCAGGAGTAACCCCTGAGCATCACCGGGAATAGCCCAAAAACAAACAAACAAACAAAAAACAAAAACAAGAATGCAAAGGTTAAAGAAATGAATTAGAAAGTTTTATCCAATAGAGATAGAATGGAATATATTCTAGAGTTGGAACTATCTCTGGATAACAAACCAAGATGGATTATTCATGTAAATTATATTCCAGTTATTATCAGATTCTTCTATTAAAGGATTCAGAGCTCTTTTCTTTTTTGGGGGGGGGCACACCTGGTGACGCTCAGGAGTTACTCCTGGCTATGCACTCAGAAGTCGCTCCTGGCTTGGGGGACCACTGGGCACTGGGGACTGAACTGCAGTCTGCCCTAGGTTAGTGCATGCAAGGCAGATGCCATACTGCTTGCACCACCACTCCAGTCCCCAAAGCTCTTTTCATATCCCTCATTGAACTTTAATAAATGGATTGTTTTCAAAGTTTAGATTTTAAGAATTTGAAGTCAGAGAGAAGATCCCTGCTGAGTCATCTATTTCTCTGCCAGATCTAATTTCTCACCATTCCCGGACACATTCTCCATCTTCGAGTTTCCAAATAAACTCCTGCCTGTCAATTTTTAGATTCTAATTACCTTTCAAAACTTTCTGAACAGCTACCATGGAAAAGAATGATGGAATAACTATGGAGTTAACAAGAGATTAGATAAACACAAATAAATTCTACTTACTCCATGTTTCCATTAACCTAGGAGATGACTTACTAGTGAAAAGGAAAGAATTACATTGTGATGATAAAGTCAGAGTGAAATCAAAGGTGACACCCTTTCGCATATGATAATGCACACCTTGTGGGGGGACCAAACACTAAGTGGAAAAGTTCTCTGAAAAGTGTTCCAGGTAGTTATTTTCTCATTTAAAATATTCCAAGTTTCCTTGACCCATTAGTCATCATATTACTTATATTTATGATCTATTTTGAAATCTATTCCCCTAAACTCAATGGATTCAATATGGCTTGTTAGACCCCAATCAAAACATTTATCAAAGAAAAAAATTTCTTTGTTCACCCTTAGAAATTTTATTTATAAAAGACAAGGATTTTTTTTTTTTTTTGACAAGGAAGCTTTGCTAAGAGAACAGCACATGTGCAGAAAGGGGACAGACAGCTGAATGACAATTGTACTTGGTCTCCATCTTAGAGAAATAAGAGTAAAATAAAAAAACAAGTTTATAGTCAAGCATGACTTTATATATAATAAAGACAATAAAATATTTTTCCAAAGCCAGAATGCTCCTATTAATATTTTTCTTTTTTTAAAAAAATAATATTTTGGGGACCGGGAGATAGCATGGAGGTAAGGCGTTTGCCTTTCATGCAAAAGGTCATCGGTTCGAATCCCGGTGCCCCATATGGTCCCCCGTGCCTGCCAGGAGCAATTTCTGAGCATGGAGCCAGGAGTAACCCCTGAGCACTGCCGGGTGTGACCCAAAAACCAAAAAAACAAACAAACAAACAAAAAAAAAAACCTTTATCTAAGCACCATTAATTACAAGCATAATTGTAGTTGGGTTCCAATCATAAACAGAACACCACCCCTTGCATGTATTCAAGATAGGCATTATGTTTCTATCACATAACTATTGTCATGATGGTTATCAATGTGATTATTTATCTAACTACACTCACTACTCTTTGTGGTGAGCTTCATATCATGAACCAGTCCTTCCAGTCCTCATCTCTACTGTCTCTGGGCATTATCACAATAATGTCTTTTATGTTTCTTTTTCTTTTTTTTTTTTCCTTTTTGGTTTTTTGGGCCACACCTGGTGACGCTCAGGGGTTACTCCTGGCTATTCGCTCAGAAGTCGCTCCTGGCAGGCATGGGGGACCATATGGGGAACCAGGGAAATCGAACCGCGGTCCATTCTAGGTTAGCGCAGGCAAGGCAGGCACCTTACCTCCAGCGCCACCGCCCGGCCCCTGTCTTTTACGTTTCTTAAAACCCATAGATGAATGAGACTATTCTGTGTGTGTCTCTAACTCTGGTTTATTTCACTCAGTGTAATAATTTCCATGGGCATCCATATATAGGAAAATTTCATGACTTCATCTCTCTTGATGGCTGCATAATATTCCATTCTGCTTATATACCACTGTTTCTTTAGCTATTCATCAACTGAAGGGCATCTTGGTTGTTTCTAGATTCTGGCTGTTGTAACTAGTGCTGCAATGAATACAGGTGTGAGGAAGGCATTTTTTGTATTGTGCTTTTTCGTTCCTAGGGTATATCCCTAGGAGTGGTATAGCCAGATCATACGAGACCACAATTTTCAGTTTTTGAGGAATCTAAATGTAGCCCCACCCCTGGGTACAGGTAACTACCTGAGTCCTGCCCATTCCTGGGTGGGACTTTGGGAACTGGATATTACATTTACTTTACCTGCAAGACCCTGTCCATTTCCTGGGAGGGGTCTTGGAAGGGTATATAGGTCTTTGGTCTTTGGCTTTCTGCCCTTCTGCCTTCCCTTTTGCCATTTGGATCTTTTGGATCCTGGCCAGCGTGTAGGTCAGAGGTGACATGGATGAAAGAAGATGTAGGGCTAGCTGAGAATAGCAAGCGTAAATGGTAGCAGCCACATCTGATGGCTAGGGCTGAATAAAGATGTTACCTCTCAAGAAGCCTGCCTGTGAGTGAGATTTCTACCTTTCGCTCTCATGAAAAATTTAGTCCAGAACACCAAAAGGCTCACAAATCTATTATTTACGATCTCTTTCAAGGACAATTCAAATCTATACTACAGTGTCTCGCATGCCACCAAAAGTCTGAGGTTTATGAAACATTTGTTCATTTGTCTCTTGCTATTACATCTACAGATAATGTACATTACAGGAATGCCTCTCTGAGTTTTTTTAAAGAAGAAGAGTTAAGGGATGACAACAAAGTTCAGTGCAACAACTGCAAAACTAGAAGAGATTTTTCAAAGAAAACGTACTTATGGAAACTGCCACCAGTACTTATAATACACTTGAAACGCTTTGCTTTGATGGCAAACAAAAAAATTGCACACATATGTTGATTTTCCTATAGAAGATCTCAATTTAGTAGAATTCACTTCAGAGAAAAAAAGCAAGATTAAGAAATACAACTTATCAGTGTCAAACCATTATGGGAAAGTTCACTATGGACACTGTACTTCATACTGTAAAATTACTGCAAAACAACACTGGATCGATTTTGATGACAAGAAAATCAAAAAGTCCCTAATACATTGGTGAAATCCACCACAGCATGCATCCTGTTTTATACTACAATGAACACCAGATAATCATTTCACTTCCTTATCAGTTGCTATTAATGCTCTAAAATTCTTTCCACAGGCATGATCAATAGAATTGAAAATCATGGACCCACAATGTGTTTCCTTGTATGATGGATTTATGTCTTAATTTCAATATTGCTCTAGGTCTCATTTTCTTACAATTTAATTTAGTCAAGGGGCACCTGAAAGAAAAATTTCTCATCATATTAATGTTGTTTTTCTTTCTAGGTATACTCATTTAATGACTTTCACTCTTTTTATTTTAACATCATTATTTCCCTCAATTTAGGTTTTTTTTTTTTTTTTTTTTGGGTCACACCCGGCAGTGCTCAGGGGTTACTCCTGGCTCCATGCTCAGAAATTGGTCCTGGCGGGCACGGGGGACCATATGGGGCACCGGGATTCAAACCGATGACCTTTTGCATGAAAGGCAAGCGCCTTACCTCCATGCTATCTCCCGGGCCCCTCAATTTAGGTTTTAAGACTTATCTTCTCAGGAGCTTGTAGTTGATTCCTTTATACATGTTTCTGGTTTTAGACACCCTGTGTTTAGGTTAGAAGTTTCATTATTGACTAGTTTTTTCTTTAATATTGTAGACAATATTGTTTGTTTACTAAAAACAAAAGGGGAAATTATTGTGTATGTAAACATTTTTGACCATATCATGATCTGGAATTGTTGTGTATGTAAACATTTCTGGGGCCCGGGAGATAGCATGGAGGTAAGGCATTTGCCTTTCATGCAAAAGGTCATCGGTTCGAATCCCGGTGCCCCATATGGTCCCCCGTGCCTGCCAGGAGCAATTTCTGAGCATGGAGCCAGGAGTAACCCCTGAGCACTGCTGGGTGTGACCCAAAAACCAAAAAAAAAAAAAGGGGGGGCCCAGGAGATAGCATGGAGGTAAGGCGTTTGCCTTTCATGCAAAAGGTCATCAGCTCAATCCCAGTGCCCCATATGGTCCCCCGTGCCTGCCAGGAGCAATTTCTGAGCATGGAGCCAGGAGTAACCCCTGAGCACTGCCGGGTTTGACCCCCCAAAACAAACAAACAAACAAAACAAAAACATTTCTGACCTTATCATGATCTGGAATTGTTGGGTATGTAAACATTTCTGACCCTACCCTGATCTATGATTGTGCCCTACCCTCGGGTGTGACCTGGCAGTCTGCCCCCACCCTAGGGTGGTACCTGATTCTGCTTCCACCATTGGGTGGTACCTGATTCTGGGGGATAAAAGCAAGGATCTATGGAAAGCGGGAGCTGCTTCTTTTCTTGCTGGCCTTTATCCAGGCCATTTGGGGCTTTGACCTCTGCAAGGAATAAAGACCTATTTTCTTCGGGAGCCTGGCTGCCTTTTGGATTTCTTCCCACTGCATTCACCTCAGAACCACTGGTTGAGCTGGGTGGTAGACGCGTTCTCCGAGCTGGAGGGGAAAGACCTCGTTCTCCATTCCTCCATCAGTGAACCTCTTCTGGGGCCGAATTTCTACATCGAAAAGTGTTTTCTATAAGGCTAGACTAGATGGCATTCCCAATAGCAGTGAAATAGAGTTCCTTTTCCCCCTCCTCCCCACCAGTACTGATTGTTCTTGTTCTTTGTGATGTGTGCCAGTCTGTGTGGCGTGAGATCGTAACTCATTGTTTTGATTTGCATCATCCTGATGATTAATGATGTGGAACATTTTTTCATGTGCCTTTTGGCCATTTGTATTTTTCTTTGAGAAATTGTTCATTTCTTTTCCCCATTTTTTCTGATGGGGTTAGAATTTTTTTCTTGTTAAGTTCTGTCAGTACCTTGTATATCTTAGATATTAGCCCCTTATTTGATGAATATTTCTCCCAATTGGTGGGTGGCTTTTGTATCCTAGGCACTATTTCCTTTGAAGTGCAGAAGCTTCTCAGCTTGATACAGTCCCATCTATTTATTTTTGCTTCCACTTGTTTGGAGAATGGTGTTTCCTCCTTGAAGATGCCTTTAGTCTCAATGTCATCGAGTGTTTTACCTATGTGTTGTTCTATATACTTTAGCAGGGGTCTCCAACTCGTTTCCGGCCTTCCTTACATTTTGTGGCCCAGCCCTAGAGGAATCTTTTTTTGTTTTGTTTTGTTTTAGCTGTTTGGGTCACACACCCCCAATGTTCAACGCTTACTGACTTTGCACTCAAGTATCACCCTGACTTTGCCTCCTGCGGCCCACAGGTAAATTGAGCTTGAGACCCCTGCTTATGGTTTCAGGTCTCATATCAAGGACTTTAATCCATTTAGATTTGACCTTTGTGCACGGTGTTAGATGGAGGTCTGAGTTTGCTTTTTTGATATGGCTGACCAGTTGTGATAACACCACTTGTTCAAGAGGCTTTCCTTGCTCCATTTTGCATTTCTTGCCCCTTTCTCAAAGATTAATTGATTGTATGTCTGGGGAAGATTCTCTGAATATTCAAGTTTATTCCAGTGAGTTGATTGTCTTTATTTCAATACCAGGTTGTTTTTAATAACTATTGCTTTGTAATACAATTTAAAACAGGGAAAAGTGATGCCTCTCACATTCCTTTTCCCGCCAATAAAAATAATTAAAATTTTTCGGTCATAGTGTTTTAGTTTTTTCTTTTTCAAATCAGTAATTTACACTCACTTTGGATAATGTCCATAAAAGGATTCATAATACTGATGGACAGTGAAGACTGAATACTTGATGGAGTGAGGTAAGAATCCTGTAAAGCTGAGCAGATGATGTCATTGGCATACTTTCAATGAAGAAGAGTGTGACATCCTCGAGGGTACAGGAAGGAGTGTTTCAAGGGGCGCTAAAGCCCTGAGTAGTTGAGGAGGCTCAGGCACAGGGGTGACACTTGACCTTGACTGGCACAGTTCATGCTTCGAATCACAAGGATGGAGGCCTCAGCCCGGATACACAACTGATTAATCATATGGTCAGTCACTAACTTCAATTGACATTGTCCTACCATAAAACAGTAGCATGCATACACTCTGGCTGAAGGTTTATTACACCTTTACAAAAATGATGTGTTAAACAAAACTCACTTAAGTGGATCATCTCCCTTAACACAGACATAACAGTTAAATATATTTTATGTTTTTCTGCCCTTTTTGGTATTCTTGAAGTAGTCAAAATAGAAAGCTAAATATATTTATGTCTTTATTGTTCCTCTTTGCTATTCACAGTAATAGTAAATACTTTTCTTTGGAGACAGTGGATCTAATTTTTGGGAACAGCTAAATGTTCTTCTGAGATAAGGGGGCAAAGATTTCAGAAGGAAGGCTGCTGAGCAGCATGAGGGAAAGCCTGTTTACAGAGGGTTTTACTGCCAGTGATGATGCAGTTTAAAGTGATTAAAAATAATGAGTTCAGGAGAATACCAAAAACAACTAATCTGACATACACTAATATACTAGTATTAAAACCTAATCAGAATATACTAAAAAACCAACTAATCTCCCCCACACCTACTTATAGCAAGGTATAACTGACAAATTAAACTATAAGCTATTTAAAATATGCATAAGGAGGAGCTGACAAATGCATATACTATAAAAAATTTCTTCCCTTCTAGAAAACCAACTCATTATAAAAACAGGTAGATAGGTTAAGGGAAAGAATCAAACTTTTATACTGGCTTTCTTAGGTGAATAATACTGAGCAAATTTTTTAAAGAAATGTTTTCTTTTCTTTTTTTTTTTTTGGTTTTTGGGTCACAACTGTCAGCACTCAGGGGTTACTCTTGACTATACGCTCAGAAATTGCTCCTGGCAGGCTCAGGGGACCATATGGGATGCCGGGATTCGAATCACCATCCTTCTGCATGCAAGGCAAAAGCCCTACCTCAATGCTACCTCCATGCTCTGGCCCCAGGAATATTTCTTTTTTATACCCTATGAAGGAGGACTAGTAAAATAAAAAAAATTTATGTTTGCAAACTCTAATTCAGACTGAGAGGATCAATTAACTTCTACATTCACAAAAAATAAACCTTCAAACATAATTTGATAAAAGCTCTTGCTATACACAAAACCACACACACACACACACACACACACACACCCTTGAAACACATAAAGTCAACCACCAATTTAATGTATAAAATAGAAAGAACAAGGGGCCGGGTGGTGGTGCTGGAGGTAAGGTGCCTGCCTTGCGTGTGCTAGCCTAGGATGGACTGCGGGTCGACCCCCCTGGTTTCCCATATGGTCCCCCAAGCCAGGAGCAACTTCTGAGCGCATAGCCAGGAGTAACCCCTGAGCGTCACTGGGTGTGGCCTAAAAACCAAACCAAACCAAAACAAAACAAAACAAAAAAAACAAAAAACAAAAAAAAAAATAGAAAGAACAGGTCTGGGGAAAGTACAAAGTGGAAAATGCTACAAGTTTAAACTGGCTATTCAAAATATAAATATTTATAATAAGTAAAAAAATAACAGAGAGGGAAACATATAGACTATAGAAACTTGAAAGAAATACCAATCAATAGTGATGTGTAGATCATAACTAGGTCTTTGTTAAAAAGGAAAAAATAGGGGCCGGGCGGTGGCGCTGGAGGTAAGGCTAGCCTTACCGCGCTAGCCTTGGACGAACCGCGGTTTGATCCCCCATGCCCCATATGGTCCCCCAGGCCAGGGGCGACTTCTGAGTGCATAGCCAGGAGTAACCCCTGAGCATCACTGGGTGTGACCCAAAAACCAAAAAAAAAAAAAAAAAAAGGAAAAAATAGCAATAAATAGTTGTGCACACAAATCATGCATAATTACATCTTTTACATGAGATAATTGGGCATCTGAACAGGTATCATGATACTAAAGACTGAACTTTATTTATTTATTTCTTAAACCTGAGTAAATGTGGGGCCAGGCGGTGGCGCTGGAGGTAAGGTGCCTGTCTTGCCTGCACTATCCTAGGACGGACTGTGTTTCGATCCCCCGGTTTCCCATATGGTCCCCCAAGCCAGGAGCGACTTCTGAGCGCATAGCCAAGAGTAACCCCTGAACGTCACTGGGTGTGGCCCAAAAACCAAAAAAAAACAAAAAACAAAAAACAAACAAACAAACAAAAAACCTGAGTAAATGAAACTTCATTGATGATATTTCAGGTTGCCATTGGTTAGGTTAGTGATAGAGAAATGATTGGCCAGGGATGTCTTTAAATCCATATATAAATACTGGGAAAGTCGAGGTTACGGTGCTGCTTTGCACACAGTCAGTCCTTGGCATTGTGTATGGTCCCCCGAATTGCTCAGGGTCACTCTTGAGCACAGTGCCAGTAACAGACCCTGGATAATGTTCTCCTTCCATCCCCAGTCCCACCTCTCTCCAAATAAACCTCACTCCAAATGTTGCTTTCTCTTTTGCTTTTGGCAACAATGATGGTCATGAAAGCCACATTCCCTGAGGGAGATAAGAGGTGGATAGATAGCCAAAAGACTGCTAGGCCAGCTTGAAAAATTTGCAGACCCCGTGCCTGCCAGGTGCAATTTCTGAGCATGGAGCCAGGAGTAACCCCTGAGCGCTGCCGGGTGTGACCCAAAAACCAAAAAAAAAAAAAAAAAAAAAAAAAATTTGCAGACCATCTATTCCCTTAGCTATTCTCCTTAGCTCATGCAGAGGAAGTTCTTTTTCTATTTGTCAATTAAAAGGAACAGGAGGTTGTCCTGCAGATGTCAAGGATGGAGAGTACATGGCTATTTCCCAGCTCTGCTCACACAGTAAACTTTATCACCATGTGACATCTTTTCCTGCTCTTGCTCCTCTGTTTCTTTTTTCTTTAAATTTCCTCCCTCCCTCCTCCCTCCTTCCTTTCCCATCCTTCCTTCCTTCCTTTCCCATCCTTCCTTCCTTCCTTTCCCATCCTTCCTTCCTTCCTTCCTTCCTTCCTTCCTTCCTTCCTTCCTTCCTTCCTTCCTTCCTTCCTTCCTTCCTTCCTTCCTTCCTTCCTTCTTCCTTCCTTCCTTCCCCTACTTCCCTCCCTCCCTCCCTCCTTTTTTCTTTCCTTCCTTCTGATTGTCTACTGTGCAATATAGAGTTAAGAAGTCATTGGTAGTTGAGTTTCAGTCATATGAATTTCTAACACCGATCCCTAAAGTCTGAGCTCTATTTTTGTAAATGGAATTATAATTATATTTTAGAGGTATATATTGAAATATTATGGGCAATAAAACATGATACATAGGGTATCTTCAAAAATGATGCAGATGTAGCAAACAAGCAATATAAATCATTTTATTTGTGCCTGCGAAGTGGGTAGGTTTAGGAATGGGTGTGGGAATCCAAGGACAATGGTGAAAGGATTTTTACATTGGTGGTGGGATTGGTTTTAGAATAAATGTATTGTGAGAAACTGTGTAATATATGATCCTTAAATAATTTATAAAAAATGATGTTGAAGTAGAGAAATAGGGGAAATAGGGAAAGCAATGGCCGCAAGTCCAGAACTGTCTATGTCATAAACTCCTTGAATCATCAGCTGACCTTTCCATGTGCTTCATATTTTCCATCAAGGAAGTTTTAAAAAGGCACCAGAAAGAGGAAAAGCCTGGCCAATCAAGTCTTACTGGAAGAAGGACCCAACCTCTAACTTCACAGAGAAAATGAGGGGTATGAAATCTCCCCCCCACTTTTTTTTTACCAAGGTGGAAATCAACCTCCATATGCCAGAGGCAGTTGAATTCTCCTTCCTTTTGCCCAAGGAGACTATTTTATCTTTACCCAACTTACTTTTAATCCTGAGTCCTCTTGCTGTCATTTGAACATTAGTAAACTCAAGTCTCTTTCTTCGTAAACATAAAATTTTAAAACTTTAATTTCCTTCCTAATTCCCCCTGAGTAATTAAACCCATGTCCATGATTTAATCAGTCTCTTAAGCTCCCACTCTCCCAAACATTCCCTTCTCCGATCACTGGTCTTAAGCTCTCTTGTGAATTCCCAAAGCATCTTTACAACGGTCAGAGATTCAACAGAGCCATGGCAGGACTCACACCCTTTCCCTGTTCTTGCTAATAAAACCAAAGCGGTCTCTGTCCTGGGCAGGAAATAGGAATTGCTCCTGTTTTAGTTCATACTGTCGCAACAAAACACCAGGGACTGTGTGGCTTAAACAATAAATTTTTTTTTTCTTCTAATACTCTTGGCTGAGACTGAAAGAGCAAGGAGCCAGGTGACTTCTTATGTAAGGTACTTTATCACTGTAACCACATGAGAGAGACAGGGGACAGCAGAGTGCTTGGGACACTGCAGAGTGCAGTGGTCTCTCCCTCCAGAGCTCAGTTGGAGTAAATCTGGAGAGATCTGAGCCCTGAACCTCCACCTAACAATTGGATGGGGGGTCACAATTCCCAGTCCATTGACTCATGTGTGCAGTTAGTGCTGTGGGGAGCCCAGAATAGTGCTTAAAACTCTGAACAGCCTCAGTCAACCCTACTTATTAGTATAGTTTGTGCGCTGGCCCACTCTGTCACTGCACTCCTTCCACTTCCCCCAGGCTGACCCTTCCTTAAGTCAGTTTTTTTTTTTAATCTAATATTACTTCTAACTCAACTCCAAAATGCCTCTGACTCCATACCCTCTCTGGTGCCCTTCTCTATCTTATGCCCTGCAATCAGTTATCTTCACAGAATGCAACTGCAACCACTTCAACACACACTTATATGCCCCACGCATACCCCTTTCACTTCTCCTACCACTATGCTCTCTTTAAAACTAATGGTCCGAAGACAAAAAATAAATAAATAAATAAAAATAAAAATAATGGTTCCCTATTAGTTTTAAGATAAAAATCCTAAAACCCCTAACTTTAGCCAACAGGGCTGGACCTTTGTCTCTCCTCTAGGTTGTTCCCGCTTTTGTCTCCTTCCTTGTATGTGTTGCAAATCAGCCCTTGATGGGGCTGACTGGTGGAGGGATGGAGGATGAGGTCTTTCTCCTCCAGCTTGGAGCACGTGTCTGTCACCCTGTTCAGTCGGCGGTTCTGAGGTGAATGCGGTGAAAAGCTAACAGGCAGGCAGTCAGGCTTCAGAAGATATCAGCTTTATTATGTGGACATGGCTGAAGCCAAAAGCCCCAGAATCAGCCCTCGAAAAAAAACCCTGCCTTCCACACACCCTTGCTTTTATACATCAGAATCAGGTACCACCCTAGGGTGGGAGCAGAATGCCAGGTCACACCCTAAGATAGGCCACAATCATGGTAGGATCAGTAACATAATAATCCCATGGAAATGTTTACATATACAATAGTATGATGCTTCCCCTCAACAGCATCTGTCTTTTGTACATTGTCTTTCAGAAACACAGCCTGCTTTCTCACTTCAGTAACTTCTGTCCCTCCCACAGAACTCAACTCAGTCACTCTGAGTAGCTTCCCTGAAACTCCCCTCATCTGCGAATCCAGAGAATCCAATGTAGTCATAATGGAATTGTATTTGCTTATACTGAGATATTAACTCCTCTGACTGCTATGGTCATCGATTTCTTCCTTTTTACTAGATTGTGTGTGTTTCTTGAGTAGAGAGGTAGTCTCTTGCTCATAACTGTATCCAATGCGAAGAACAACGGGAGCATTGTACTTGGCATGAAAGTGGTGTTTGGAAAAAGGTAGAGAATCCCATCAGGGAATTAGACCATCACTTTAGGGCTTAAGGGGACATTAAAACAACACTCTCATTGAAGAAAATATGAAGACTCCAACAATTAAAATAATATTTTGGATCACTTGCTTAGTGACAGCTCAGCCCAACTGATCCAGATAACACCAGGTTCTAGAGAGCCTTGAGAGCTAAGCAGATCTTGGATTTGGTAAACTGAGAGAGTTTGGAGTTTGGCAGGGCAGAGGCAAAATGAACAGTTAGAGCATAGGGAGAGCTGCCAGGAAAAAGTGACAGAAATGAATTAGGGCAGGAACCTACACTTAGTGAAGAGACATCCTAAAGGATTGTTTGAAAGGACAAATGAAAGATTTAGGGGAAAAGGAGTGGCTAAAGGTGATGGGAAAATAGCGAGAGGGCATGGCAGGAATAATGTTCCCATTGTCAGGTGCAGCCGACTGAAGATTAAACTCAGGAATCAATGAGGAGAGGGTGGGAAATGGCTTCATTTAACATGAACAGGGTGAACTTTGAAAAGTTAAACCTGCAAAGCAATAGAATGAGAAAGTTTAGGAGTTGGACAATGAGTCAACACTAGGACATGATAGTAGGAAAGATACAGTTGAGGTGACTGCAGAGAACAGAAGGTTCACAATTGGCAGGCAGAGGGCTAGTCAGGAAGGACTGGAACCTGGGGCCCAGAGAAATCAGAAATGTCCTATTTCTCTTCCTGTTTTCACTCCATGTTCCTCATAGAGATGCCTGGTGCCCCATCCTTGTCTTCAGCAGAGAGAATCCAGATAGAACAAGACCAATAGAGAAAAAAGATCCCTGGCAAATTGCCTTATCCCCAACCCCCAACTTCTGCCAATCAAGGCTGGTCCCTCAGAGGTGGCTCTGGGAGCAGGCTCTTCAAGGAAGACTTTGTTTCTGATTTGGAGAGGGATTCAGGCCCTTCTCACAGGCTCTTGGTGACTGCTTGGAGGTAGCACCCAGCGGTGCTTGAGATCCTGCCGTATCAGCTGCAGGCAAGGGGTGTTGCTCCAGGAAGATGTAGAGATCCAATACTTCAGTGCTAGGAATCATCTAGATATGACTTCCTGATCAAAATGGGACCCATAAAACTCTGGAAATGGGGAAATCAAGTTTCTTAGTGTTTTATTCACAGCTCCCATTTCTTAAATGGAAAGCCAGCCCTGAGTGGGGTTGCAGAACTGGGCTAAGACAGGGACATACTTTTTAGGTGCTAGGTAAAGGGTCAGCTCACAGGCAGCATCAAGAAACATAAACTAATTTTGGCCTAATTTTGCCTTGTTTTTAATGATCCACATTCAGTGGCATCTGAGTTTATGTCTTGTAGAGCTTGGACAATCCTATAAGGTACTGGGGATTGAACCCAGATCAGCCGTGCAAGTGAGCTCCTATCTGCTGTGCTATCTCACTAATATCCAAATTAACTTCTTTAAAAAATTTTTTTTCTGTCTTAGGTTACACCTGATTGGGCTCAGGTTTACTCCTGGCTCTACACTCAGTGCTTAATAACTCTTGTCAGCAGTGCTTAGGGAACTCTGGAATGCCAAGGATGGAATACATGTTGGCCACGTGCAAGGCAAGAGCCCTACTTGCAGTTCTATCTTTGTCTCCAAAATTAACTTCTTAAAATACTTTCTTAAAAATGTATTATGTACTACAATCTGGGGACTTGAGGGACAAAGTAATTGTACATGGGTTCTGTTTTATTTTCTTTAATGTTCTTTGGTTGATTGTTCAAAGTTAAATTTTCAGCAATGGGACTACTGAGAATTCTGTTTATGGGTGATTGTCCTTCCACTGTAACTTTACCTTGTCCTCTTTCTTTGCATCTTTGTTCTCATAATTAAAAATAAAAAATTAGGGGGCCTTGAAAGGCTCCTAGCTGTCCCCTCTTCGGCCCCCGGCCTCCAGGCCTTCTGGGGTGGCAGCCTAGGGGGCCAGACCAGGTGGGTGTGTGGGGGGGTGTCCCCTCCTAGATGGGGTCCCAAGTTTTCCCCGCCCTTCCACAAGCTCTGGGGTGGTAAGGGCGTAGGGTGTGGGCTGGGTTTATCCTGTCTTCTGGTTCTCTCTCTATCCTGTCTTGAGTTGGAGGCTGGGTCTACCCATGCGGACTGCCTGCTCTCTAACTTGGGTGCGCTGGGGGCCTTGATAGGCTCCTAGCTGTCCCCTCTTCGGCCCCTGGCCTCCAGGCCTTCTGGGGTAGATACCGCGTGGCAGCGCGTACTGCTTATATTAAGAATATTCCCAATCCTTATGTTATTATTTGTTTATCCAGAATGTCTATTTGTATTCTGCCCCTTCCCATTCCCCTATAAAGCTTATTTTTTACTCCTTTACTCTTACCCTCCTAAACGCCACTGCCCACATTACTCTTTTTAACTTCAATCCTTCACAATCTTAATCATAGACCAATACCATGCATTGTGTTTAACAACCCCAAACTTCTCAAAAGACATACAATGAACATGAATTTCTTTCAAATATTCTATGTGTTTTTTCTTTGACATCTGTAAATCTTACTAAATATTCTCTTGAAAGAGATGGTTCTAACCACTTTTTTCCTTCTCTTTATGAGTTGTTCTATGAGCAATTCTGGTGATAGAGTCCCCCAGTTAATGCTTTTGATTGAACCATGTCATTGAGTTTGTTGAACTTGTTCATGTGCTCCCCATGTTTGCCAATAACACCACGTGGCATTGTTACTTTTTGCATAGGCACATTAAAATGGGAAAATTCTATACATACAAATAAGATCTTATTCAATAGAGATTAGAACACACAAATGTAGTGTAAAGGGACCTTATACCTGAACACTGACATAATGACCTGGCACAGGCCCCAGAAGAAAGGGCATTATCCATTCAACTCTGAACCATGGAAGCCAAGTTCTCTATAACATCACCAGGAAGCAATCCTCTATCACGGAAGAGCCTACCACTGCTCAGACATCGAACTGCTCAGAAGAGTCTTCCCTTAACACTGAGAAGATTAACAACAACAAGGACCTGCTTACAGGATAGGGCTTCATGCATAGCCCTTTAATTATGAGGTGAGGCAGGAGGATGCTCCACATCCTGACTTCAATGCAGCATATGCAGATTCAAGGATCTTTGATACAGAAACATGATATCAACAACAGATACAGTGTAAAAAATAAAAGTGTGTTGACACTACAATGTATTGGATTGGACTATCTAGCTTGCCTGGAACCTAGAGTTGGTCTTATGCCAGGAAACTTCAGGGATAGGGTCTCTATGTATTTAGGTCAAGGTTATTTCTTTCCATGCCCCTCATATTTTGGTGGGCCTATGCAAACAATTGCCACTCTAACACTGTTTTTTACTGTGCTCCTTTGACTCTAATCCTTAAAAAAAAACACACACACTTAAATTTTTGAGGTTAACTTAAACTAATATGCATGTACATGGAAATGTTAAAAAATAGTATGCCTCTAATGTTTAAGGAGTTACATAAGTTTTATGGCAATAGATAGCCTTGTATGCTATTAAGAAGCATTATAATGTACATAATTATATAATATTATAATTTGGGGTCTTGAAAAACACTTGTAATTGTTTTTTCAAGTAATTGTACATGGATTCTGTTTTATTTATCTTAATGTTCGTTGGCCGAAAATTCAAAGTTAACATAACAGCAAGGGGACTTCTTCTGAGAATTATGTTATGAGTAACTTTCCTTCAACTGTAACCCTATCTTGTCCTCTTTCTTTGCATCTTTGTTCTCATAATTAAAATAAAAATATTAAAAAAATTAATAAAAAAGAAAAAATAAAAATATTTCTTAAAAATATTTGTTAAAGTTATTAATATAATCTCTTAAAATATTAAAAATACTGGGGCCCGGGAGATAGCATGGAGGTAAGGCGCTTGCCTTTCATGCAAAAGATCATCGGTTCGAATCCCGGTGCCCCATATGGTCCCCCGTGCCTGCCAGGAGCAATTTCTGAACATGGAGCCAGGAGTAACCCCTGAGCACTGCTGGGTGTGACCCAAAAACCAAAAAAAAAAAAAATATATATATATATATATATATTAAAAATGCTTTTTTGACTTGACTCTTATTGTATTTAAGCATCATATTTACTAGTGTTCATTTTTCATACCTGAAAATATCAGGGAGGCTACTTGAGGAGTCTTTTTCAAGTGTATTATTTCCCTTGAATCTATCACTTAACAATATATCTGAATTAATCTCTACCCAGTAATCAATAGCAGAAAATAGCAGAGTTCATTAATAGAAACAAAAATATTTCAAAATGGAGCCTGAAAAGGTAGTATAGTGAACAAGGTGTTGCCTTGCACAGGGCCAACCTGGGTTTAATCCCCAACATCCATAGGATCCTTCACAAGCTCCACCAGGAATGATCTCTGAGTACAAAACCAAGAGTAAACCTGAGCACTGTATGGAATAGCCTAAAATGCAAAATAAGTTTTTACAAAATTTACATACAGATGTTAGCTATTGTTATAATTCAATAGTTGTAACTATTGCTATATTAAACTTATAAATTTCACAATAAATATATCACAATCACTATCAATATACTGTATTACTTACAAGCTTATAGTTATGTGGGAAATATCTCAGTTAAAAAAATCTATGAGGGGCCGAAGAGATAGCATGGAGGTAGGGTGTTTGCCTTTCATGCAGAAGGACGGTGGTTCGAATCCAGGCATCCTATATGGTCCCCTGAGACTGCCAGGGGTGATTTCTGAGTGTAGAGCCAAGAGTAACCCTGAGCGCTACCGGGTTTGACCCAACCCCCCCACCTAAATCTCTGAGTAGCCTAGCAAAAGGCTTTTTCAAATTAGAATAATATAATTTACTGACAGATACTTTCATATCCAATAAGTCACCTTGACAGCTATAGGCTTACAAGACTGAGGCTTGCATTAAAATAAAGCTTGAGTCATAAGTTAAAATTAGTGAGATCCAAAAAAGTAGTAACTTATTTCATTAAAAATACATGAAAAAAGTGTTTTAAATAGAATTAAAACCAACTGAAAGCCAATAAAAATCAGCAGAAAATGACACAGGTAAGCTGAAGACAAAGTTCAGCAAGGAAAGACTAGGAAAATGAGTTCATTCAGAGAAAAAAACATCAGTGGCTTTATATTTTGACTAGAGATACCATATATATATATATATATATACATGCATGTATACACTAAAATCAATGTGAAGCTCTATATGTAACTTTTTATTGATAAATCATGTCACATATAAATGTGGTTTACTGATTCATACTAAAATGAATAATGTGGAATTATGCTCATCTGGCATTTCTTTTTCCTTTGTTGTTACTTGAACTTCACTTCATGACTCCGGGAGTGTTCAAAAACACTGTCTGCAAAAGAACAACAACAAAACAAAAACAAAAAAAACTCCAAACCTCTAACAACTTCAAACTACCAGGGATCTCAAATTCGTTTGCAAATAGCTGAGCTAATGAGAAAAATCTGCACCCTTCTCAGTTCTTCTCACGTGTCAGCTCTCATTAAATTAAAAAGAAAAATCCCATTTCAAAGTTAAGAAATCCTATGGCTAATACAATTTTTAAACGAGGCCCAGTCGGGCACATTCCTGCATTTCTGTATGATGTCAGATCGAGCAATTTGCAGACACATTTGGATGTGCAAGAAGTAGGAATGATTTTCTGCTATCAGTAGTATCTGGACTCATGCTAATTTTTCTGGCACAGACCAACCGGGCTGGGAGAAGCCAGCCCCACTTTCAATTAGAAAAGGCCAACGTACCAGTGTGTAGCCTGTATTAGTTCACCTTCGCACGGGGCATTTTCCTCGGTGGGGACTGGATTTATTATGGCTTCACACATGGAATAGAACTCATGTCAGCTGAGGGCAGTGACACATCATATGATTCTTATTAACCTGCTGTGGACGGTTCCACAGGGCTTAGGTGCTGTATTGAAATGACGACATTTTAAAAACATTTAAAAAGAAATCAGGATTGCTCAACTGTCACGGTTCCAATTTGTTCCAACTAATCTATCACCTGTTGGAGATAATATTCTAGGGGTCACTAGTAGTTGCTGTTTTCCAGGTCTTTTCAAGCACTGACCTTCCTAATGGGCACAATTGTTGCCTTAGCTGAAGGGGCAGTGAGAAACAAGGAGAGTTGGGAAGAGCTTTGATGTGCAAGCTGGAAGCCCATATTTGTTCAAAAAAAAATACTGCTAGTCGGGGCTAAAAATTTCATAAGCAGATAGGACACTTATCTCATACAAGTGGATAACCTAATTCCATACCCAGCAACCTATCTGGTTCTCTGAGCCCTAGGGGCCTGGCATGGTCCCTGAATGCAGAGCCAGAAGTCAGACTTGAGCACCGTTGATTATGACCCCAAACAAACAGAAATACTATCACTGAAAGGAGGAATTAAGGAATTATTCAAGAACTTGAATTCCTTTTTCTAAAATGAATGCTGCAAAATAGCTTTAGTATCACCCCATATTCACATGCACATAAAATTGGGAGCATTATTTAGTATAATAATATTTTTAAATGTTTTTAAAGGACATAAATTATACTGAGAAATGTTATAAAGCTGAAACTTGTAGGCCTTATCTCAACACAAACAATATTCCTTTAGTGTACTATTATTTAAAATTTGGGAAATGTGAGATTTTCTTGAATTGCTGAAAATCTCTTACCCTACTCTGGCACTCTAATACATTCTTTTCTTTTTTTTCAGTTTTTGGGTCATGTCCAACAGCAGCGCTCAGGGGTTATTCCTGGCTCTACACTCAGAAATCGCTCCTGGTGGGCTCGAGGGACCATATGGGATGCCAGGAATCGAACTGGAGTCCATCAGGGGTTGGCCGCATGCAAGGCAAACACCCTACCGCTGTGCTATATAATTCCTGTCTTCTAATACACTTTTTTTTTTTTTTTTGCTTTTTGGGCCACACCCTGTGACACTCAGGGGTATACTCCTGGCTATGCACTCAGAAATCGCTCATCTTAGGGACCATATGGAATGCTGGGGATTGAACTTAGGTCCGTTTTGGGTCAGCTGCTTGCAAGGCAAAGGCCCTACCACTCTGGCCCTTTTTTAATACTGTCTTATGGTAACAATGTGCCCAGGTAGTCCTAGTGCAATTTTAATTTTGGGTTTGTTATGAGATACAAAGAATAATAAAATTTTCATAGCTGATTTATTTTGAAGAACAAAATGCTCATAATAAAGCCTTTTTTCCTTAATCTGGAGCAGTCTACGCCTTTTATGTTGTCTTTTTGAAAAAAAACAAAAACAAAAAACACCATTAGATACTGAATTAAAAAGTTGCTATGACTGAATTCACTCATACAATGTTCAATACCCATCCCTTCACCAGTGCATATCACCGGCAACCAATATCCCCAGTTGTCCTCCTGCACTCCGCTCTGCCTGGCTCTATGGTAGAACTTTTCTTCTTTCTCTCTCTCTCTTTCTTTATTACCCACACCCCCCATACTTTCTCTTTTAGACTTAAAGGAAAATAGTAACAGTAGCAATACTGTTACTAAAAGGGTATCATGCATATCATATGTATCATTTTTCCCTCCTTAGTGGAATCCTCAAGGCGGATATATTAAACTAACCTTTCCCTGAGTAATACTACAGCAGCTATGGCACTTGTTTTGCACATGGCAAATCTGAGTTCAATAGCTGGCATCCCAAATGGCATCCCAAGACCTAACGAGAGTGATCCCTGATCACCACTGAGTATGGGAGTGATCAACCAACCCCCCAAATATAAAATAATACTTTAAGCAAATCTTCTCTAAAATATTTAAGTAAGGAAAAGTACTCTTGATTCAAATGTTTTAGACTCTGAAAAGCATGATAATAAAAATACCATAAAGAGGGGCAGGAGCAGTGGCACAAGCAGTAAGGAGTCTGTCTTGCACATGTTAGCCTAGTACGGACCGCTGTTTTATCCCCCCAAAATGGCAGCCCATATGGTCCCCCAAAACAGGAGCGATTTCTGAACGCATAGCCAGAAGTAACCCCTGAGCATCATGGGGTATGGCCGAAAAATCAAAAAAAGAAAATATCATAAAGAAAAAATCCACTGCTCTGATGAGCAGAAAGCTCAAAGGCCTGAGTGTGTGCTTGATATGAGGAGGTCTGGGTTTGAGACCTGATACCACACGTTCCCCCAAGTGCCACCAGAGGAACCGCTGAGCTCAGCCAGGAGTAGGTCCCAAGTACCACTAGATGTGGCCCCTGTCACCTACAAGTATGTTGTGAGAATCTAGGCATGAACCCAACCCAATATAGGCTCAGTATGAGTCTGCCTCATTTATTCAGGCTCTGTGCACTAGATACCTCATCTATATCGCCGAACAATAGATGAGTAATGAACAAAACAAACTTCCCTCTCCTTTGTATCATTCTCTCTCTTGTGCTCCCATAGATCGAGTTTGATTCTCAATGCTTTAATGGATGCTAGTATTGAACCATCAAAAACCTGGGGTGAACAGCTGAATAGATTCCTCCCAAAGAAGAAATGCAAATGATGACAGACACATGAAAAATGTTCATGAGCAAGGAAATGCAAATCAAAAATGATACTAAGATCCCATCTCATATCAGTGGTAATGACAGATATTAGTAAGTATGGAAACAACCCTGGGTGGTGGGGGAAATGACAAAGAAATCATCTTACTTGGGCTTAATTCTGAAAAGATGCAGTACAGAAACTTGTCAAATGGTTAAAACTCAAGGTTTCATATGATCCAGTAATTGCAATCTTTGGGGTCTACCCCCAAAATATACCTCCCCCACTAATTCACAAGGTATATGTGTATTGTTCACTGAAGTTCTGTTTGCAATAACCAAGATTCAGAAACAACCTAAGTGCACAACAACAGAGGAATGGACAAAGAGACAGTCATATACACACAATGGAACACTGCTTAGCTTAATATAAGAATGAAAATATGCTTTCAGCTACAGTATGGATGGACTGAGGGGAAGTCATGTTAAGGGAAATAAATCAGAGAAGAAAAATGCTGAATATGTGGGCTATAAAGAAACAAAGACAGGGACTAGACAAAGAAACCGTTAGACTCTGCACAGATTGCCAAAATCTGAGCAGGGGAGTAGAAGGGAGGTATGTAGAAAAACCTTGTTTACTTACTATGATAGAAAATAACTCTTCAAATATTTTTTTGTTTGTTTTTTGGGTCACACCTGGAGTGCTCAGGGGTTGCTCCTAGCTCTACACTCAGAAAAAGCTCCTGGCTGGCTCAGGGGACCATATGGGATGCCGGGATTAGAACCACTGTCCTTCTGCATGTAAGGACCTTCATGCTATCTCTCTGGTCCCAACCCTTCAAATATTTCTTGCAAGTACCTGCAGGCTAGGAAAAAAACTTAAGAACTGGGCCAACATAAGGCACATGGAAAAAATGCTCCACATCACTAATCATCAGGGAAATGCAAATCAAAACAACTATGAGCTACCAACCACAGAGATTGGCACACATCACAAAGAATGAGAACAATCAGTGTTAGCGGGGATGTGGAGAAAAAGAAACTAGTCCAGCCTTTATGGAAAGCAATATGGAGATTCCTCCCCAAACTGGAAATTAGATTCCCATGTGATCCAGCTATATCACTCCTAAGGATATACCCTAGGAACACAAAAATACAATACAAAAATCCCTTCCTTACACCAATATTCATTGCAGCACTATTTACCATAGTCACACTCTGGAAACAACCAAGATGCCCTTCAACAGATGAATGGCTAAAGAAACTGTGGTACCTATACACAATGGAATATTATGCAGCAGTCAGAGAGATGAAGTCATGAAATTTTTCTATATATGGATGTACATAGAATCTATTATGCTGAGTGAAATAAGTCAGAGGGAGAGAGAAATATGCAGAATTGTCTCACTCATATATGGGTTTTAAGAAAAATGAAAGACATTCTTGCAATAATTTTCAGAGACAAAAGAGAGAGGGCTGGAAGTTCCAGCTCACTTCATGAAGCTCACCACAAAGAGTGATGAGTGTAGTTAGAGAAATAACTACATTACATTAAGAACTAGCCTAACAATGAGAATGAACGAGGGAAGTCTGTCTAGAGTACCGGCAGGGGTGGGGTGGGGAGGAGGGAGATTTGGGACATTGGTGATGGGAGTGTTGGTCTGGTGAAGGGGGATGCTCTTTACATGAATGAAATCATACAACTACAATCATATTTGTAATCATGGTGTCTAAATAAAGATATTAAATAAAGAAGTTGACAAAACCCAATAAACAAACAAAAATAAATTATAACACAGCAGGCTCAACTAGCAACAAATGGCTCAGTAAACCTTCAATGACTATAATAACCCATAGTGAAGTATAATTTTAACGAATTTTCTTTTGCCAAACTATTTTTAATAAAAAAAAAAAGAACTGGGCCAGAGGAGGCAGTTTTGGTTGATTTTTATTGTTGTTGTTAATGAGAAGGAGTCGTCGTTGCCTCTGCCATTTCTGGCTATAGTTGGGTACACTGGCCCACACCTGTGGGTCTGGGGTGCATTGGTCTTCCACAGCAGTTTCCTAGTCCATACAGGACTATTTTCCATTCCTCCCACTGTGCAGAGGACTACTAGAGCTCTTAAGCCATTGGAGCTTCCTTGCTGTAAATATCTGTGAGAGAGATCTCAGGAAGCTTTTGGACCTAACTGGCTATTCTCAGTCAACCACGTGGAATGTCAATGTAAAAGCCCATGGAGTGGTAAAGCTCAAGTCCTGGGGCAGTCCATAGATTTCCTGGGTTTCCAAGACTGTTTCTGGCAATGCTCTGGGAACCCTGTGGCACTGAGGGGTGGTGTCAGAGCCAGAAGCATGAAAGGTATATGATGTAGCACTTGCACTAACTCTCTGGATATTTATTTTCATTGTTTTAGAATGAAGAATCTAATATTTGTCTGAGGACAAACAGTTTTGAAGAACTATAAGTATGAACAAAGGAAAAACTAAGATGTAATTATTTCTGTTAAATAAATTCTGTTTATGACTGAAACCCAACTACAATCATGCTTGTAATCATGATGCTTAAGTAAAGATTTTTATCAAAAAAATTAATCACAAAAACAAATTCAAAGATGTGTTCCAATAGATACACATAAAAAATAGTTGAGCTAGGGGGCCGGGCGGTGGCGCTGCAGGTAAGGTGCCTGCGCTAACCTAGGTCTAGACCTTGGTTCGATCCCCCGGTTCCCCATATGGTCCCCCGTGCCTGCCAGGAGCGACTTCTGAGCAAATAGCCAGGAGTAACCCCTGAGCGTCACCGGGTGTGGCCCAAAAACCAAAAAAAAAAAAATAGTTGAGCTTTTACTGGGCTGCAGGAAGAAGAATAAAACAAAGAGGAGGTGCAATATGAGATGATGGAAGAGGATGATGGAAGAGGAATAGAGTAGAAGGACATGAAGCAGAGGAGAAAGAAGAAGAGAGAGAAAGAACTCCTTATGCTGTAACCAGTGTGGCACAGAAACTGAGTCAATTCATTCTGAACTTGGGGGATTTACTTATGCTTTCTGAATCAGAACTTCCTCATCATAAAATAGGAATTATTTCTATGTTTAATTCTGGGTTTGTATGAGTATTTACAATACTCAATATATTTTACATATTTATTTATTGAATTTTTGGCCACACCTGGTGACACTCAGGGGTTACTCCTGGCTATGTGCTCAGCAATCGCTCCTGGCTTGGGGGACCATCGGGGATGCCGGGGATCGAATTGAGGTCCTTCCTGGGTCAGCTGCATGCAAGGTAAACACCCTATTGTTGTGCCATTGCTCTGGCCTGATTTTATTTATTTATTTATTTGCTTTTGGGTCACACCAGGCAGCGCTCAGGGGTTCCTCCTGGCTATGCTCTCAGAAATCACTCCTGGCATGGGGGACCATATGGGACAATGGGAGATAGTCCGTCCTAGGTTAGATTCATGCAAGGCAAATGTCCTACCAGTGGGCCACTACTCTGGCCCCTGATTTAATTTATTTTAATTAAAATTGTTTAATTAACAGTTTAAGCTGCCTGTTAGCAACAGTGCTACTATTTATGGTTTTGAAATGAAGTTGCCACATCTCATTCCCACCAAACTATCAAGACTGTGTATCAGATCCTTATGCTATTTCCAGTACACTTAATACATCTGGACATGTCTCAAATACTCTTTGTTCTATAAGTCTCAAACAGTTTGAGACATTAAAAATAAAGGTTTGGGGCCGGAGAGATAGCATGGAGGTAAGGCCTTTGCCTTTCATGCAGAAGGTAGGTGGTTTGAATCCCGGCATCCCATATGGTACCCCGAACCTACCAGGAGAGATTTCTGAACATACAGCCAGGAGGAACCTCTGAGTGTTGCTGGGTGTGACCCAAAAGCAAATAAATAAATAAATAAATGTTTACTAATGTAATCTCACCTATCAATGTACACTGCGTTATGTGTATGTTGTTGTTATATGTATGTTGTACCTCATCCATCCATTCACCCATGTACCCACCCACCTATTCACCCACCTGTCATCTTTTTTTTTTTTTTTTTGGGTCACACCCGGCAGTGCTCAGGGGTTACTCCTGGCTCCATGCTCAGAAATTGCTCCTGGCAGGCACGGGGGACCGTATGGGGCACCGGGATTCGAACCGATGACCTTTCGCATGAAAGGTAAACGCCTTACCTCCATGCTATCTCCCGGGCCCCCCACCAGTCATCTTACCCTCAATCTTTCTCTCCCTCTTCCCTGTCATCCATCCATTTTATAATTTCCAGAGTAAGGACACAGACAAAACTACATGCTAAAAAGGTAGAAATAAAACCTCATATCTTTGGCTTCTAGTCAAATATTCTTTAAATGATATTTTTTCAAATTATGGGTCATTTTAAATATTAGTATTTGCCTTTTGATCTCTCGAATGGCAAAGAGTAGTTGTCGTCATTCATTTAGGGCAAAGAATGCCAACATGCCTATTTACATGTTAATATAGTCACATGAGTAAGGTGCACACATTGGCAGAATGACTGTCTTACCTGGTCCATTAAGAAAGTCTTTGATTTGCAGCGTTATAAGAGAAGGTGGAATTCCACTTTTGCTGTCTATTTCTCCAGGCACTGTCTGCAGCCAAACTGTGGAGTAGTCAAGGGCTTCTGGCAGAGTCTTCCCAAGATCTAAAGTGACCAAATGAAAAATACTTATTACATCACAAACATCTCAATTTGGCAGAAGTTTCTGAGCTGATATATGAGCAGGAAAATTCCAATAGTTGTATGCAACCTCCACTGATGTCTTTGTGTCACAACAGGTAAGCATTAGATGGAAAGAGAAGAGCTGCTTGAGCAAGGCGGGTTGCTAAATGACATCTACGAAGGAAGCCCTTCCACACCTGGTCTTTTTCATCTCAGAGTGGAAGTAAGCTTTCTGCACTCTTTAATTCCTGACCAGTTTAACTCATTAGATTAAAAAAAAAGGGGAGGGTATGTTGGAAACAAATTAGAGAAAAAAGGGCTACTCCATCAGTTTAAAAGAAAGCATCTACAAGTTCAAAGATGCAGAGGATTGACACTGCTTAGGGGTCTCAAACTCAGTTTACCTGGGGGCCACAGGAGGCAAAGTTGGGGTGATCCTTGAGTGCAAAGTCAGTAATAAGCCTTGAACATTGGGGGGTGTGACCCAAACAACTAAAACAAAACAAAACAAAACAAGATTCCTCTAGGGCAGGGCCACAAAATGTTGTACGGAGGGCCAAGTTCGAGACTCCTGGCTTAGGGGCTATTTGATCTGTTTCAGTGTTTTACTCACATTACCACCACTTTTGTTTTGTTTTGGGGTCACACATGGCAGCGCTCAGGGGTTACTCTGGCACTATGCTCAGAAATAGCTCCTGGCAGGCTCAGGGGACCATATGGGATTCGAACCACAGTCCTTTTGCATGCAAGGCAAATGCCCTACTTCCATGCTATCTCTCTGGCCCATTACCACCACTTTTTATTATGAGGCTTTTGAAGTTCACTTCAGTAGCCTTCTCATAATCTTCTTGAGGGACAAAAAAAAAAAACTAGACTATTTTTAATAGGTGCAATTTTGATCAAAATCTGACATAACCAACCCTGTTCTGACCTTTCTATTAAATATTAAGTTTTAAACATTATTTTTGGTTAAGATTGTATATTATTTCAAAATTATTTGTCAGCTCTTGGTAATGGCAAGTTGAATTTGCCTTTTAATGCTTGGCAATGCACCATTTCTATTGCAAAAGCTCTTTAAGTAAAAAGACTGTTCTGTCTTGGCATACATTTCAATAGGCTCTTAAAAATTCTAAATATTCGGTTTTCCTTTAGTTTCAAGATGGTTTGACTCTCTGCATTTTAATGGACTCTGAATGTCAATTTTACAGGGATATTCTTGCCACAGAATACATCTATTTCATTTTCAACCTATTTGAAACATGTTATTAAAGTATTATTTATTTTAGGCTTTGCGAATTGGATCGCTTTCAAGAATAGCATTTATATACAGTGTGTTATACTCAAAATATGGTTATATAGTATGACTGTCACATGTGAACTGGGCATATATACTCTGTATTGGTATTTGGATTTCTTGACCTTATCATGTGATCCCTATGAAATTTGGCACATATGAGCCTTCATGTGATTCCAAAGAAAATACTGAAAGCAATTGATTGTAATGTTACATCTCTGTGGTCAAGATCAAACACCATGTCAGTTCATCCTTCTCTTTTTATGTGACAATGTGTGGTATAGAGCCACTGCTGAGTAACTTGAGCTCTTACTTCCAAGCAGAACAGATCTGGTGGAGGATGGCTTAAGTCTGCTGCCTGAGTGTCTACTCCAGTCTCATCTATGATGCCAGTATTAGGAAGCAGTGCCCAAGTAAGGTACTATATATGTTTTTACAACACTAAGTAACCTACACAAGGAGCCATCATTTTCAAGAGAATTTATATAGGAAGAAAAAAGTGGTGAGACAGAGAAAATAGAGTGATGTAATGAAATAAGTAATGCACAGAGATGAATCAATATAGCATTATAAGGAAGATATTTAAAAATGGTAAAAAATCAAGGTTAATAAACCAAATGATAGGAATTATGTATCCAAATCTAGATGACAAAAAAGGAATTGCTGACAAGGTTTGTATCAAAACTAAAACTAACAGAAAATGGGTAGAGGTTAAGATAGGTGATTATTATTATTGATTTTTAAAAAATCTCCCTTCCCCTCTCCTTTCCTTTGGTAATGGTTTATTTGGGTTTTGGGTCACACCCGGCAGTGTCAGGGGTTACTCCTGGCTCTATGCTCAGAAAGCGCTCCCGGCAGGCTCAGGGGACCATATGGGATGCTGGGATTTGAACCACCATCCTTCTGCATGCAAGGCACAACTTACCTCCATGCTATCTCTCCGGCCCATCCTTTGGTAATGCTAATGTTGTGATGAGGATTACACACAGTCTGGTTGTGGTCTTCTCATTAAAAAAAAACTTTTTTTGTTTGTTTGTTTTTGGGTCACACCTGGCAACGCTCAGGGGTTACTCCTAGCTCTGTGGTCAGAAATCGTCCCTGGCAAGCATGGGGACAATATGGGATGCTGGGATTCAAACCACCGTCCTTCTGCATGCAAGGCAAACGCCCTATCTCCATGCTATCTTTCCAGCCCCCCTAAAAACCAATTTTTAAAGAACTTATAGATATGGTGACTGACAATACTGTTAATCTGAATGCTTCAGAACCCAATGTTGCTACACCACACCAGCCTCCAGGGCTTCGGCATCCCTCCGTCTCTGTTTGTTGGTCCCTTTCATCACATCCAAACCCCAGTTTTGCCTACTGTTGATTCCCTTATCTGTTTCTCTAGACCCGTTGTGAGTGAAATCAGTGTCTGCCCTTCCTCTGCCTCACTTTCTGCAGCATCCACTTGGTTCTCGACTATTCCATTGACCCGAGAATCTTCCTTTACTCAAATACCACACTGTTTTGATTTCTTTACTGCATAGTTTAAAGTCAGAGAAAGAAAAGACTCCCATTTTCTTTTTTTCTCAGAATTGTTTCTGGCTCTTCAGGTGTGGTTTATAATTCTCTTTAAAACTTTTCTTCTATGTCCCTAAAAATGTCTGGGGGTATTTTTAGGGGTACTGCATGGAGTGTTTAAAGTGCTTTAGTTAGGAGTACACTATTTTTTTTAAGTTATGCGCTTACTGGAGTTGCACATCACACTGTTGTGCTCATACACTTACTGGCTGCAGTATGCCCAAAGATCACTGGCCAAGACTCATGGGCAGCAGAGTTCCAGGGTCACTCAGTACACAGACCTGAGATTTGAGTCCTGAGATGACATCATGGATACAGGGTGTGTCCGGGTCCTTCTCAAGATCAAAATAAACAATTATCCAATGAATCAGGAGGACCAGCCCATGGCAGAACACTTGCCACAAAGAGCTGTGATTGCAGTTAAAGTAGAAATGGGTTAACTATGACAATGATAGTTGGAACTGATCACTCTGGAGAAGAACTGGGTGCTGAAAGAGGATAAAGTGATATGCATGGCACCCCCTCATCAATAATAGTGTAAACCATAGTGACGGTGGTGGTGGTGGTGGAATGGAAGGGAAATGAAGGACACAAGGTGGCGGGAAAGTTGCATTGGTGAAGGTTCATGTATATTCTCTGACTGAAACCCAACTATGAACAATTCTAAAACCATGGTGCTTAAATAAAAAATTATATTTAAAAAATCATCTGGCTCTCCAATGGTCTGAGGTGAACTGGAACCCTATTTAAAGTTTGAGGATCCCCGACTAGCCTGTGTGCAAAGCACTCTACCCACTGTACTTTCTCCTTGGCCCTGTCAATAGATTTTGAAATTATACTGTGTTTTATTTTATTATTTTATTTTGGGGGCTTGGGTCACACCTAGCAGTGCTCAGGGGTTACTCCTGGCTCTGTATTCAGAAATTGCTCCTGGTAGGATTGGGGGATCATATGGGATGCCGGGAATCATACCAGGGCCTGTCCTGGGTTGGCCGCATGCAAGGCAAATGCTCTACAGCTGTACTATTGCTCCCCCCCTATACCATGTTTTAATTCCAGCAATATTGCTGATTTAAGCATTATAGATGCTGTACAACAGGAGTTGCCCAAGCTATGGCCTGCAGGTCGCAAGCAGCCCATTCAGGACATTTATCTGGTCCACCAGGTGTTTCTGCCACAGCTGCCTGTCCTACTTAGCAACCAACCTGTCCCTGGCCTGCAGTACACATGTGTGGATTATGTGCATGCACTCTCTGACTCCTCTCCTTCTTTCTGTCTCTCAACTCTTCTCAGTCTCGGGCAGGGGTCCTCAAACTATAGCCTGCTAAAAGTAGGCCCATAGTTCCCACTGAAATACTGGTAAGTTTGTTCTTTTAACTTGCTCTTAATTTTAAATATTTTTTTAAAAAAAAAAACTTCAAAATAAGATATGTGCAGTGTGCAAAAAGATCTGTTCATAGTTTGTGTTTTTAAACTATAGTCCTGTCCTCCACTGGTGTGATCTGACCCCCTATTTATAAAATTTGAGGATCCCTGCTGTAAAATTAGAATTAATGTGTTCCAAACTACTACTGCAGAATTAAATTTCAGCAACTTGTACTTATACTCTTAGGACACTGAGCTTTCTTTCTGAGAGTAGGTTTTGAATCGAATATCACAAATTTCCCACATCCATGTACAGATGATGCAACATAGCAAATAGCCTTGAGACTGACTTCTATCTCTGTTTTATAAATTCTAGAGAATCCAGAAAATTCTACCTTTTTTTCTTTTAAAGTGGAAAATGATGTTTCGTTTATCCTTTTGCTGTTTACAATGATGCTAGTTAGAAGAGTACTCAAGTCAGCTCGGGATCATGAGCTCAGGGTTGGCCCCCTACTTCAGATCAGAATGGCTGTAGAGTGAGCCAGTTCTCTTTGGGGAAAGAGCCTT
Source organism: Crocidura indochinensis (assembly GCA_004027635.1). Taxonomy (NCBI): domain Eukaryota; kingdom Metazoa; phylum Chordata; class Mammalia; order Eulipotyphla; family Soricidae; genus Crocidura; species Crocidura indochinensis. Next base: position 14,923 of record PVKC010000517.1, on the reverse strand, counting down.
GGATGAACTGCTGGGCTCTGCCAGGACAACTGGCAGGTGACCCGATATTGTCTCACAGAATAGACAAGTCCCTGGTTTGACATGGAGCTGGTGTGGACAGGATATAGCCTGCTTCTCAGGCTGCTTTCTCACCGTGATTTCACAGAGGCACTTGGAGGATGTTAGAATAGGGGAGAAATGGCCAACCACAAATAGAACTTAAACAGCAGGCAAGCCTGGGAGGCCCCAGTTCCTTTCAATACAACTTCCCCAAATTCCAGTTTCCTTGTTTCCAAAATTGGTATAATTAAATTGTGAGGCTGTTGAGAATATGATATAAAGTGTGTAATGTGATTTGTATGGGTCTTGTCATGGTGTCACTATTTTGTTTCTTAAGCACAACCTCTAAACAAAACAGCAGTGTGTGGGGGACTAGGGGTATGGGATGGTTTTCAAATATTCACCCTTACTAGTTTGCCTTTTTTGTAAATAAATAACATAATTTATACCATTAGTCTAAAATAAGAGTAATGTAATATAAAAGGTAAAAATTAAAAAGCTTTGCTTATTCGTGGAAACTGTACCTGATTTTGATCTTTAAACTGGTAAGCTATTTCATTTTTAAAATAATAATTACTGAGGCTTGAAATCCTAATCCACACTTTTCTCCTTCCCTATTATATTGCTCTGAGGAGAAATCTGAGAACTGACAACGTCCATGACTTTGGGCCTCATAATTACAGAGATTACACGCTTACCCCTTTCCTAGCTCAGAGCAACATAAGGCTGCCTGGAATAGAGGAATGAAGTGCACTGCCAGCCCAAGGAGGCTCATTCCCAGTTTTGAAGACTAGAAGCCAGAGACTTGGGTTATAAAGGTGCCCGGGCATACTGACCTCCCCACAAAGAGGAGTTGGAAATGAGGCTTCAATTTACAAATGAACATGGTGAGACTATGAGATTATCAGGCTTTCTATCACACACAGATTTCGTTCTTAAGGAAGATCAAGTCAAGTTCACAGCTAGCTAGAGGGAAAATGGGAAGAAAACACCCACAGAGAAATCAGGGTCCCAGATGTGAGTGGAGAGGCCCCTTGCCCTCACCTTCCTAGCCAAACATCCCTGGAGTATCACAGGAGGCTACAATCAGAAAGGCCTCTTCAGGATCATGAGATGTGTGGAAGCAAAGCCTCAGGACCACCTTCATTTTCTCTAGTTCTTTTAGGATCCTTACAAGAAATGAAGTTTAGTTTTCCTTTCCTTTCCTTTTGTGGCAGAGGAGGGGACTCCCAAGCAGTGCTCAGGGAACCCAGTTTCACTCCCTGTGATACACAACCTAGTGTTGCTTGGGCCCAGCAGTGAAAGAAGTCTGTAGGGAGGTCCACTGCAGGGGGGATTGAGGGAACCATCTGGTGCCTAGAATCAAACTCAGGGTCTCTATGAGCCAGGCATGCACTTTGAGCTATTTCCTAAGAGTCATTCTATCTTTACTCATTGAAGCCACAGAAACCAATGTCTACAGGTTCCTTTCTATGCAGGAAAAATAAAATAATATTGGACCTAGGTCAGTCATATGAATTCAGTTCAATTTCAGGTCAGCCAATTCAGTCAAGAACCACCTCCATGTCTCTGTCCAGATCCCTGACTCCCTCCTTAAGTACCTATACCACACTCTGAACTCTGTCTCATAAGCTTAGAAGGCAAGGTCTGGGGCTCCTGGGAAAAGAAAGCATGAAAAGAAAGGATCAAAACAGCCATAGAGGCTGAAGATATGGTGCAAGGGTCTGGGGTGCTACTTTGCAGGAGGAAGCCCTGATTCTATCCCCAGCAACTTACAGTACCCGGAGCACAGCTGGAAGTGACCTTCAGGCACCAAGCTTGTAGCTGTGACATTAACAACCAAATTTTTTAAAGAGGAGCTTCTGGGATCTATGGTCATGAGTACCTACTGGCTCTTAATTTTAAACCAAATCTTACATGTATTTCTGAAAGGAAACATCATTTCTACTTAAGGATGTTAACAGCATATAATGTGTGAAATTTTATTGCAAATTGAAGGAATTCCTTCAAGTTTTTATTTTAATTACTGTGTTGTCCTGTGATATTCTTTATTTCCTATCTGGTTATTTACCTATTAAATTCTATAAAATGATATTTGATTATCTGACTAAACTTCAGGGCAGAATTTTAGAAGATGAGGTGCAAAAATTAAAAAAGTGTACTCGCTTCGGCAGCACATATACTAAAACTGGAGCGATACAGAGAAGATTAGCATGGCCCCTGAACAAGGATGACATGCAAATTAGTGAAGCGTTCATATTTTTGTGACTAGAGAAGTTATTCTGATTGTGTAGAGCACCTGAAGTCATGAGGAGGAGCCACAGCGTACTCTCCTGAGCGTGAAGTCGGCCCTAGGTGTTGCTTCTATGATTGCCTTTGGCCGCTGATGATATTTCTTTTCCCTTTCCTCTGGAAAGGGTAGAGGGAGAGGATGCAGTCTGAGTGGTAAAAATAAATAAATAAATAAATAAATAAATAAATAAATAAATAAATAAAATAAAAAAGTAGTCACAGATCCTAGAAAAGTAATTATTATTATTATTTTTTCATATTAAACTTGTAGTTTTAAAAAATATGGAACGCTTCATGAATTTGCGTGTCATCCTTGCGCAGAGGCCATGCTAATCTCTGTATCGTTCCAATTTTAGTATATGTGCTGCCGAAGCGAGCACTATTATTATTATTCTTATTATTGGTCATAACTGGTGGTCTCAGGGGTTACTCCTGGTTCTGCACTCAGAAGTTGCAAAGGCAGGCTTGGGAAACCATATGGAATGCCGGAATTCAAACCAGGGTCCATCCTATGTTAGCTGCATACAAGGCAAATGCCTTACCGCTGTGCTATTGCTCTGGCCCCTAGAAAAGTAATTCTAATAGCAACTCAAAGACTCATTTCTGCTTTAAGCTGAGTCTGGTGTCCATAAGACTAAAAGTCAAGCCAGGGGTAACTCATTCTCCTAGTTTTCACTTCTTCTAAGTCAATATTGATGACTAAAATTGTATCTAAAGGGTCAGGACATGAATCTTTTTCTTGAGTCCCCAAAGGAAAGCTCTCTTTTATTGCTAACAACAATTACTGAATGATATGTCATGACCTCAAGGCATTAATACATATGATCTCATGTGGATATCAGATTAAATGAATAAAGCATAAAGGCCAGATATCATTATGCCTAACTTATAAAGATAAGAAAATGAAAGAAATAAAATTTAGTTATTTTTATTAAAGAGTGGTGGCATGAAAGCCAAGACTGAAAGTCAACATTGCTGGGTTTTGTTCCCAGGACTTCTGAGTCCTTCCTTCTCCTACACTGAATTTCCCCACAGCCGGAGGACCTTCCTTTCTCCTCACAATTCTCGGATCGACAGACCAGAAAGCCTCTCATCTAAGGGACCTACTACTTGCTGATTCCTGTCAAAGTAAAAATTTGTTTCACATTATTGGCCAGTAATAAATGTTCCCAAGCAGCTAAATTTTCAGATAAATGTTCAAGTTGTGATCATTTTGACATTAAAGTCACAGGTTAATTTTAAGCCTTTCCAGGGACATTAGCAAAACCTTTAATTCTAAAGAGACATGTAATTCAATCCCGCTCTAAAAGTCACAATAACTAAATGAAATCAAGATATGATTTATGAGGTGTAAGAAGCCAGTTTATGATTTTCCAACTGTTGGTTTACTCAAATGTCTTTGGCACATTTTCCACAGTTCTATTCATGAAAGGGCAAAGGAGCCAATTACTGGAGTGGAAAAATTTCAAACTACACAATAGCCATAATAGCACTGAAATGATGTGAATATCGTTTTTTCAGCATTTACAACCACCATTTTTTATAGTGGCAGAAAGATATTAACAGTAATGATAAAATGCACAGCAGTGAAGCAATAATACGAGCACTCACTGCATTACAGGCCTGTGCTGGGAACAGTGTTGAGAGCTCCAGAGACATCTAGAATTCTCCTGACAACCCTCAGAGGCAACTACCTATGCTCTCCCATGTCACACAGGTAAGGAACCTAGACGCACAGATGTGAGGCAATGGGTTAAAGGCCATGGACAGAGCAGCGCAGCTGGGATGAGCGCAGGACTGAGCTTCCAGTATCTTCAGCTCCTATTGACAAAACTGTTTTGTTAGATCTTGAACATTTAAACAACTTCAAAATGTGACATGTGTCCGTTCTAGAGAGAACATTTGTGGAGGCTCCTGCCCAACAAGTATGTTATTACTTTTTCTGTATCTGAAATTCTATATTATCTTATTTCTGGATTTTAACTTCTCTGCTGCTTGAAACATTGTTATAGATGAAAGAGTTGCAAGAGGACAGAAACAATTTTTCAAGGGAGTCTGGTAATTTCTAGTACACAGGACAGAGCCTTGAGAGATTGCTGTGCTGTCCTGGGGGTGAGTTCTGTCTCCCCCAGAATGGTCCAACTCCTTCACAATCAACCAGATGGCACTGTCACGTCTTCAAAAACAAATGAAAAGCCCCAAACAAACAAAAAGAAAAATGACTTTTTGAGGCTGCCTTTGGGCCACATTGTCAAGACATGAGGCAATTGCAAATCTGGACTCCATTACACTAAGCAAAACAAATACCAATTTTTAAATATTTATAAACACAACTAATACGATTATGTTAAAAACGACTACATACATCTTTATTTAAATGAGAATTGCCAATAATACAGCTGCTGCCTATCAAGGTGCTGGCAGAAGCTGTCATTCCTGACACAGGCGGGGCCAGGTGAAGAAGACAAAGCCTGGTCACAGTATTCTAGCATTTTCCAGAAAAACCTGCTACTTCATGATGGAAAAATCACTGGTAGGTCACTAATACTAATTGTCATTCACATTGATGGTTTAGCCAGCAAAGAACCTGCCGTTCTACAATCTATTTAAAAGGAAACACAGCACTGTGCTCCCATTTTGCTAGAGCTGGAAGAGTTGCAGATCACCAAACTAGCCAGATTTTATTAACAACACTTCCAAAACAAGAAGCAACTATTTCACTTTGTATTTCACTTCAGATTTCTAAAATAAGTGGTGTTGTAGGTTTACTCAGTGGTCTTATTTATTATCTTTTCTGGCTAACATCTCACAAGACTGAGACTTTTGTTAATATGTGCATAAATGGTGTGGACAGTACACCCATGTCCACAAATCAGTCACTGATTCTGACATGGCAAATCGACACAAGTGCAATAAGCTTCACAGTGTTTCCTCCTCCAACTTGATCTTTATGATATTTGAAAGGATCTTCTTAAAGAAAACCGGGTGAGAACATTGTTCCCACCTTTGAGTGTTTGAACATATTCTTTGCCTCATGGTGACAGTTAATTCTGACAAATCCCTGGGAGCAGTAATTACTCATTATATTTAACTGATAAGTGCTTGGAGACATAAAAATATTAAAGTATCACTTTTGGAGGAAATCTCGTTTTAGATTTCACAGAAAACCATGACCTAGAAAAGATTTCTATTTATTTTTAAAGTGCAGGAATTCTACTGCCCACCCAAATAGGAGTTAATTCAGTAGAGTCTAACTACTGCAGCTTACAATTAGAAACTCAAGAGAAAAAAAAAAAACACATGAGTCCAAGAGATAATACCAGCAAGTCAGTCACTTACCTTGTATGCAGCAGAACCAGGTGAGATCCCTAAGCATTTCTCAGGAGTAAAGCCCCAGCATCAAAATAAGCAGGCAAACAAGCAAACAAAAACAACCCAACTCTTGATGACTCAGATAAACAAAAACAACCCAACTCTGATAAGCAAACAAAAACAATGCAGATTTGGGAACTGAGGCTCTTATTGCTGAGAAAAACAGGATGGAGAGGACTAGCTGAGTTTCCACTTTTCTCTTGTAACTTTGACTTGAGAGGTGCAGAAATAGCAAGTCTCGTCAGAGTCCCACACAAACTCTGTGTGGAAAATCACGCACCTAGGGTTTCAAATATGTGGAAGAAACTCAGTGTTTTTAATTTTTATTTTTCTCTGCTGTTTGTTTTTTTTTTTTCCGCTAAGGGAGTGTCGTGCACGCGTTTTGTGTGTGCGCGTGCGCTTGTCTGTGCATGTATATATGTGCACATACTTCAACAAATGTTCAAGCACATAAGAACAATTAGTGTTGAAAAAGTAACAGAAATAAGAAAATATAAAAAGCAAAGATGAAAAAAGAAAGCATGGGGCCTTACAAATGTGTAGAACAATACTAAAAAATTTTAAGATTGGAGTCCTAAGAGAAGAAAGGAAAACTGTTTATAGCCTACTTGGGGAAAAGCCCTACATTTAGTTTAAAAATATTTTATGAATATATTTACTCTGTTTAAGCATATTTACATAATCAAGAACTTCAGAAAATCCTCAAACATTATAAATTCAGAGAAATCAAGCCCAGACCCATAAACTTATAGAAAGCCAGTGATGAAGACAGAGTAACAGTATCTCTAAAGTGCTGAAAGAAATATTAACCCAGCATTCTACAGTTAGTAAAAATATTCTTTAGGAATATTTTGTGTGTGTGAGAAAAATATTTGGACGACAGAAAACTAAAAAATTCATTCCCTGGACCAGAGAGATAGCATGAAGGTAGGGCATTTGCCTTGCATGCAGAAGGACGGTGGTTCAAATCCCTGCATCCCATATGGTCCCCTGAGTCTGCTAGGAGTGATTTCTGAGTAATTTTAGAGCCAGGAGTAACTCGAGTGCTGCCAGGTGTGACCCCAAAACTGAAAACAAACAAACAAGCAAAAAAGAAGAAGAAATTCATTCCCATTAAGTTTGCTTCAAAAAAATGCTAAGAAATTGTTCATACACTGGAGAAAATTAGACCAGAGAAAAACCTATTAGTTTAGGACTAAAGCTTTTGATATAATAAGTACCTGGGAACTTGAAAAGTCTAGTTTTTCCCATTTTAGTTTTTCCCCTTACATTCTTCCCTTTTTAGTTCTTTGTGTAAAAATGTTGCAACAAGATCATAATGTCTTTTTTTAACACATATAAGTATATGATCATTGTAAATAGGGAAATAAAGGACCTAATATAGTCGCCAGGTTTTTCCCTTTTTCCAAGAGTGATTAATATGCCCCACTCTCTGCAGTATCTTTCTAGCCCCTATAAAATTAATTCCGAGTTGCAGCTTGAATCGAATCTAATCAAATTTAATCTGAAGAGTAATTTTCAATTCCTTCCTACTTAAACAATCCCAGATAAATGACATGGCACCCTGTCAACTGTCTCTTGAAGTAAATGTTATAGCTCTTAACCTAAATCATCCCAAGCATTTACTTCATGCTAATACATTATCTTCTAAACTTTAATTATTTTTCAATAGTAAATATAATTATTTTGTTAAGAAACGTAACTGCAGCAGAAATGGGACCCTATTACTGGTTTCTCTGCATCTTGAACATGCTTGATCAACAGTATTCAAATTGGATGAATATGTGAGTACTACCAAAGTAGACTGAATTATAAATGAAAACTAAATAGGTATATGAGATACAATCTAATATCATGTAAATTTGGTCATGCAAACAGGAATCTTATGTTTGGTTTAAAAAACAAAATTAGTTTAATGGCATTTGTGATAATACACTACATTCCAAAAATACCAGGAGGATATTTTGTACTTGCTTAGAGTACCTTCATTGTAGCCTCCTAATTATTTCAAATAAAACAAAGTCACTTTTTGGCAGGTAAGAAGGAAGCACAACCCAGTGGAGCTCAAGGCATACTTCTGACTGTGCTCTGGGATCATATCCGGCAGGGTTCTAGGATCACATGCAGCGCTGGGGACTGATCTGGGATGGGGACATGCCCTAATTCTGTATCTTCTTCCTGACTCCTAAAACCAAATCCTTACGAATTAATGTTAAAAACTATATCTATCTTTGTAGAATCACCCAGAGCCATATAGTAACAATAAAGTTAACAAGTAAGTGGCTCATACCAATTTTCATGATCCCCCATGAAGAGAAAATGGGAATCTCCAAAATGAGTAGGCACTACCTAGGAGATCATCAGTCTCCTGTGTCTGAATTCTTTTTTTTTTTTTTTTTGGTGTTTGGGCCACACCCAGTGACACTCAGGGGTTACTCCTGGCTATGCACTCAGAAGTCATTCCTGGCTTAGGGACCATATGGGGAACTGGGGGATCTAACTGCGGTCCGTCCTAGGCTAGCGCAGGCAAGGCAGGCACCTTACCTCCAGTACAACCGCCCGGCCCCCTGTGTCTGAATTCTTGAGTAAACACTCTTACCAGTTCTCTCATTAGTTAAATAAGATATTTGAAAATATATTTTATATTCTTGTAAGGATTAGAGGAGTTTAAGGGGAAATTATCCTTTAAGTATACACTTCGGTGAAATAAAATCATGTTTGCTTTTTGTTCCATGTCGCCACTATACACAAGGATATGTGTGGATAGTAAAAGGACTCCTGACTTGCAGAAGGTCATGCTGATGGTGGGATTGGCAATGGAATGCCTGAAACAACTGCATTATGAAAAATGGTAAGTCACAGGACATTAGTTTTTGTTTTTTCTTTAAAAAAAAAGCACAAAAAAACGATGAATCTTAGTATTAAGGAAGATGTATCTTAGTATCAAGGAAGAAATACTAACACTCTAGAAAGATACAATCAGCTACATATTTGTTTTGTTTTTGTGCATACACAGCTGTGCTCAGGGGCTACTCTTAGTTCTGTACTCAGAAATGATTCCTGCAGGGGCAGGGGACCATATGGGATGTTAGGATCGAACCCAGATTGGCCATGTGCAATGTAAATGCCCTAGCCACTATGCTATCGATCTGACCAGCCCTCAGCTAAAACAACAAACAAACAAACTAGCTAACTAACTAACTAACTAACTAACTAACTAACTAACTAACTAACTAACTAACTAACTAACTCCTCTTTGTCCTTTCAATTAAGATCTGTGTTACTGTTCATTTTAGAATCAGGAAAGAGAACTGGCACTTTCACCCACCAGGCTTCCTTAGTTCATGCTTAAGGTAGAGGCAGCCAGAGTCTCTTTTCCACCCACATGATTACTATTTCAGAACAGAAAAGTACTACATCATGTGTTTCTGGACAACTGAATTGGTAATGGGACTTCGACAGTTCATCCAAGTAACCAACTTAAACCAGAAATTCCCCCTGATCTGTGTTTCAAAATCAATTTTTCATTAATATTGAATATAATGTACCTATTTAAAACATTGAATAAACTAATTAGTGCCATGCTAGGTTTAACAAATGAGAACTTACATCTTTACAATTAAAAATAAACTTGAATCTGATTGGCTTATAAATACCTCGCATTCATGCAAGGGGTGGGGGAGGAGGGAGTTGGGGGCATTGGTGGTGGGAATGCTGCACTGGAGAAGGAGGGCGTTCTTTATTATAACTAAAACCCAACTACAAACATGTTTGTAATCATGGTGCTTAAATAAAGATATTAAAGAAAAACAACCGTCAATTCTCAGAGGCCAAAGCAATACAGTACGAACATTTTTAGAAAGGTGTGTGGAGCAGACCAGAGAGATAGCATGGAGGTAAGGCATTTGCCTTGCATGCAGGACAGTGGTTCGAATCCCGGCATCCCATATGGTCTTCCGAGCCTGCCAGGAACGATTTCTGAGCGTAGAGCCAGGAATAACCCCTGAACATTGTCGGGTGTGACCCAAAATCCAAAACCCCCCCCCAAAAAAAAAGTGTGTGGAGGTGGAGAACAGCAAAAATTTTAAACTGGAATGGATCTGATAGCTTTCTAGTATAATCGTTTTATAGATAAGGGAAAAGGAACCCAAATAAGTGAACTGTCTGGTTATTAGCTCTCTGCTAGCAGCAGGATCAATATAAAACCCAAGACTATGTAATAGTTAAAACACTAGGAGTACATATTTATAAGAACCTACAACTAATTATATGTGATGATAGTATTTTCTTGAATTGTCTCTCTTTTGTTCTACAGTTGCCATAGAGTGCCAAATCTATGGCCTTGACAGTGAGAACCGGAACCAAGTTTGTCAAAGAGTACTGAAAGAGGCCGGCATGAGTTGGGTACAGAGTGGAAACCTTTAACAACTCCAAATACACCTAAGGAAAACATGGGTAGGGGCTGGTGGGGCCCATGGAGGCTGAGTGCAGAAGGTGCAAACACACATCTTTGCCTCTGGACCTGAGATCCATAGAGGCTGGAGGTCCAGACACAGGAACCCATCAAATCTTAGTTTGAATTTCAGCAGCTTTTCATTTTGAGGCTTCACCTGGCAGTGCTCAGGGCTTACACCTGGCTCTGTACTCAAGAGCCCAGGGAACTATAGGGTCTCAGTGATTGAAGCAGTGTTAGTCACATGCTAGGCAAATGCCCTGTCGACTGCATCATGCCTCCAGTCCCTGAATTTTAGCAATGTTGACGCTAGGTCTGCAATGTGGTACAAGCTGGCTTCTCCACATTTTAGCTTCTTTGTCTGACATAGAATTCTCTGACATCTCCCCTAGATTCACTAAAAGATTAAATGAGATATAGATCAAACATAGCTAGTATAAGTGCTTGGCACATAGTGTACAGTAAGTACTATCAAATGTGTTTGTATATATATATTTTAGGGATACAGCTGGCAGTGCTGAAGGGCTATTCCTGGCTCTGTGATTGGAGAGTCACTCTTGAGAGTTCTTTGGGGACAACATAGTGACAGAGACCAAATCAGGCCTTTTTTTACGCAAAGCATATGCTCAGTTCTTTGTGCACTCTCTCTCTCTTTCTCTCTCTCTCTCTCCCTCTCTCTCTCAGAATTTATTCTTTATTTATTTATTTATTTATTTTTTTTTTTGGTTTTTGGGTCACACCTGGCAGTGCTCAGGGGTTACTCCTGGCTCCATGCTCAGAAATTGCTCCTGGCAGGCACGGGGGACCATATGGGGCACCGGGATTCGAGCCGATGACCTTTTGCATGAAAGGCAAACGCCTTACCTCCATGCTATCTCCCGGGCCCCTCAGAATTTATTCTTGACTTTGTGCAGGGCTTAGGTAATTGTCAGAGTGAGGGAACTGTTGTGTAAAAGGCAAAGGAACTATTTCTCCAGTTCCAAGCTGTTATATTTTAGTATTATTTTGCAAGGTGCTCAGGGATCCCTCCTGACTTTGCTAAGGGAACAACAAGGGGTGTCACGGATCAAATCAGATTGGCTGCATGCAAGGCAAGTGCCTACCAGTTATATTATTTTTCTGTTTCCCTTTTATATTTTTACTATTTGCTTTCTGACAAAGCTCAGTGACAAATCAATGAACTCATTTCTGAAAACGTGTTAATTTATATTGATGGCTCTTAGGAACTGGACTGTATGACTCTGTGTAGATGTGTGGAAAGGCTTTCATAAGGCTGTTACTCAGAGGATGCTTCTAGAGGATTTTCTCTCTGGTAACCGCATTCCTGAGTCAAGCCCTGATTCTCTGTTCTAAGTTTCATCTACTGAAACTCGGTCACATGTAGGATCACATGCAAGAGTTTCTTAGTTATTTTTTAAAGAGTGTTTTATCATTTCAACCTAGGAACTAACTGAATTCCATTCTGATTCAAAGGCACATCTTTTGCTGAGCTGGAACTGAATATGCTTCGCCTCCCTCCAATAGCCCCTACAGAGGACATGGAAGCTGCTTGCAACGGAGGAACTTGGGGCTCTCAATCCTGCACCTAGCTTTGGCCATACAAAAAGCTCCTCAAACAGGCCTGAGGTTCAGAGACAGGTGAGACCCTCACAGTCCTGTACTATCAGCTTCCTCAGCACTGAGGAAGGCACAGGGGGAACTCAGTGAAGAGAAGGTAGGGGTGGAGGGGCTGGTGGGTGCTAAACAATTGGCTCTCAGAAAGAAGAGTCCAGGACAGAAGCTGTTGCTATCTTGGCACAAATTCCCACATATGGTTGAATTAGATTAACTTAGTTAACAGCTGTACTTCATTCTTCCTTCATCAGCAGGATGAAGATTTGAGCAGGGTGGCCAGCTCACCCTGGAGACCATACTGGCATGAGGGGAGCCTGCAACATTTCTCCCCCTTCCTAAAGCACAGCACTGGCACTCCAAAGTGCCCAAAAGCTCTTTATCCCTTACATTTCATAGGCTCATCCCGACCTTTGTGCCTACTCTCCAGTCTCCAGCAGCATGTTGTATAAATGTATCATCTATACAACTCAATGACAAGAATGAGTCAGCCCTTAGGTGCCAGAGATTTGCCTTGCAAGTGGCCCACCTGAATTTGATCCCAGGATCCCAAATGGTATCCTGAGCACTGTCAGGAATGGTCCCCAAACACAACGCGACTCAGACTCATTCCTAGCCTGGACAGTTCTCCAAGTAGCTCACTTCATCTGCTTGATGGTGCCACTTCAGAGCCCTCAGAAGCCTGAATTAAACTGAAGCTTGCGAAGTTCTTTTCCGGTGTTATTAGATGATAAAGCTCACACTTCTATGGTCTTTCCAGCCGAATCTCTAACTTTACCTTCACTCAGGAAAAAGGTGATTGAACTGGCTCTATTTCTAGTAGCCCTTGTTTCTTCTCAGTCAGAATATCTTACTTCTGAACTGTGGTCATTCTCCCCCATCTAAATGAGAAAACTCTTTTTATTTATTTATTTATTTTTTGGTTTTTGGGCCACACCCGGTGATGCTCAGGGGTTACTCCTGGCTATGCACTCAGAAGTCGCTCCTGGCTTGGGGGACCATATGGGAAACTGGGGGATTGAACCACGTCCGTCCTAGGCTAGCACAGGCAAGGCAGGCACCTTACCTCCAGCGCCATCGCCCGGTCCCTAAATGAGAAAACTCTTAACTTCTTTTTTTGTTTGTTTGTTTTTTGGGACACACCTGGCAGTGCTCAGGGGTTACTCCTGGCTCCATGCTCAGAAATTGCTCCTGGCAGGCACAGGGGACCATATGGGGCACCGGGATTCGAACTGATGACCTTTTGCATGAAAGGCAAATGCCTTACCTCCATGCTATTTCCCGGGCCCCGAAGACTCTTAACTTCAACAGTGATAGACAAGTTTTCTGTTTCTGTTTATAGGTCATGCTGAACAGTGTTCAGGGCTTACACATAACTCTGAACTTAGGGGGTCACTCCTAGTGGCGGTCAAGGGAACAGACAAAGTGCTGGGATCCAATCTGATTCAGTGGTCTGTGAGACAAGTACCCTACCCATTGTACTATCTCTCTGAGCATCATGCTGCCAAATGCTTCTTGGCTATAAGGACAGAGACAGCAGCACTGACTGTTGGTTATTGTACTACATGGTTATTGTACTTTAAAACCATCTCTCTTACATTTATTCTGATGCTGTTTTCACAAGATGATTGGATGAAAAGTCTATCAAAACAGACTTGTCTTCTGAGGGTTTTCTATGCATTAATGTGGAAATCACACCTGTGGTTTGATCTAAATATTTTACATTCTATTTCACATTAATACCAAGAAGGAATTGTTTCCTAATCACTTGAAATTTTTTAGAAGGCCCATAGCCCAGAGTTTCCTGCTGCATACAATTCCTGAATGAAAGTGAATACTTCAGTCCACAGGAAAATACTAAGACTAACCCTGGATGTGTAGCACACATTTACTGAGCCATGTTTGGGCTGTAGGGCACACACTTTGGGGACTTCCATCTTCTGCCAAGAAAAGCCTTGCATGGTTTGTCTGCGTTCTTCTATGTGAATGATCCTCAACCTCTGACACATGGGACATCAAACAGACATGGAGTCAATTTATTTCCCATTGGCTGGAGGTTCTTACCTGTACAGACGTAATCTGGGGTGACCCCTTTGAGCACAGCGTCGAAAATGGAGATTTCTACCCTCTGTTTCCGATGATGACAGCTCAGTAGCAGGGAAGGTTGGGACAGGATAGCATAGAGAAAAGGCTGGAGCTGCAGGCCAGCCACCCCCCTGCGGCCTGGCTGCCGGACCACAGTTATACCCAGAGCCTGGCGGGCTGAAGAGCGGCTGGTGGCATGGAGACTCTCTAGGGAGATAAGCCCAAGTTTCCTCCCTGATGGGAAAGTGAAGCTACTGCTCAGGAGGTCTTCAGCTGTTACCATGGAAATGCATGATGGGCTGGACTTGGCACTCTTGGCCTCGGCCTCCAGGAGATTGAGGGAACTATTGCCTGCTTTTCCATCATCTGTCATTGGTGCCTGTGATGTGGTGGTGGGAAAGGGCACACAGGCATAGGTCATGAGGGAGATGCGGCTGGCTGTGATGAAAATGTCAAAGGGAATGAAGTTCAGGTTTTTTACAATGGATGAATGGCGTGACGGACGGGCCAGGCGGTGCTGACTGGTGCCACTGTCCTGCTCAATCTGCACAATCCGGATCTTCACACTGTCGCTGCCAAACCCGCTGTCCCGTGTGCCGCTGTCCCTGGAGCATGTCTCGGCTGTGCTGCTGCTAAATGTGTCTGTTCTGCTGTGTTCTTGCTTGGAGCTCTGTAGGGACAAATGAGAAAGTTATCGGCAATTGCTCACATTCCCAGGGTTCTGTGTAAAACATGCTAAGTCTATATGTCCCAGAGGGGTCAAGAATAATATGCAACGGAATTGTCACAAAACAAAGTAAGGTCTGTGCAAAATATGATTCATGTTAAAATAACAAAGACCTTTCTGAGAAAAAGAATTGAATGTGGAATTTATGGTCATTGAAATATACATTTAAAGGGGAATGGAATGATAGCACAGTGGGAAGTGTTTGCCTTGGATCTGATAAATAGACCTGGTTTTGATCTGGACATTCCATATGGCCCCCAATGACTGCCAGAAGTGATTTCTGAACATAGATCCAGGAGTATCTTCTGAGCTCTATGGTGTGGTCCCAAAATTAAAAAAAAAAA
>PVKC010000516.1:41209-65683 GCA_004027635.1 Crocidura indochinensis | reverse complement strand
TGTCTGTAATGATATTTTGTTTTGCTTTAATGTCTTATCCTTTCTCCCTTTTGGGTTTCAGGGAAAAAAACACCCACATTCTATATACAGTCTTTATAAGAACAGATCGAAGTTGTTCTGGGGAAAAGAGACTAGATACCTTTCACCCAAGAACACTGTGACAAAGGACTTTAATTTCTCTGCACCTCAATTTTTCATCTTTAAAATGGGGGTATTAGTTATCTCTGCCCTGAAAGGTTGATGTGAGGAACAAATAATGACGAGAATGAAATTTTACAAGGCCAGAACTAGCAAGAGATAGTGTCTTGTTCACTTATTTTTTGATCATTGGCTCTTATCTTTTGCTGTGAAATGCCCAGTTCCCTGTTTGTTCCTCTGTCTGGTTTTTCTGGCTTTTCATGTCACAGAGGCATGTGGTATAAGCAACATGCTTTTGGATGCATGTGAGCACAAGGAAACTTGATGGATCCAACAGAATATCCAGAACCAACCTCCCTAGAACCCATCTCAAGGCAGTGTTTTTTAAAAGTTATTGTTATTATTTTATATTAAATGTACGTTAGGGGATGGAGCAGTAGTGCAGCAGTAGGGCATTTGCCTTGCATGCAGCGGACCTAGGACAGGCCATAGTTTGATCCCCCGGCATCCTACATGGTCCCCCAAGCCAGAGTGATTTCGGAGTGCATAGTTAGGAGAAACCCCTTAGCGTCACCAGGTGTGGCCCCAAATAGGTACTTTAATCTTTGAATATTGGAACTTTTGACCAGGTAGAACATTTATTGGAGGAAGAAATAATTTTCAATTGCATAGTATATTGAGTTTGGGCTTTATTTACTTTTTCAAGTGCAATTTATTGGTTTGTTTTTAGCCTAAGCCTTGCCTGCCCATTCAATTTGAGTCATATCAAACTTCCTTTGCTTTGCTGGGCATGATCGATTATTGAAAGCAATTACTTCTGGTTTACTATCACCTATCTGGGAGAACATTCCTGAGTGTCCCTCATTAGAGAGGTCTCTATGCTTGATTCTAGAAGTCTTGGAGAAGGAAGGGACCACCCAACTGAGATGTGACACAGGACAGATCTGCTGGTACTGCCACACAAAGTACTTCAGATTGGTTTTCTGACCTCCTTTAATGTTTATTTCATGAGGGGGAGTTTGAAGAGGCAGAGAAGCAAAGAGAAGTTTGGATGAGAGGAGGGATGTTAGCACAGGCTGAAAGAAAGGAAGAAGGAGTCATTGGCGCTATGAGCACCCTTGCAGGCTGGGCTGTGGAGGAGGCTGGAGAGCTCAGTCTGCCTTCATGCTGGCAGGGAGCATACAGCATGACTTCTTGCCTGTAGAAGGGTGGGGCAGAAGGCTACCATCTACCATGAGAAGTCTACTTCTTTCATCTAGGTGCACCCTTCTGTTAGTTCTTCAGGTTTTTAAGGTGGGATACCCAGCCCCAACTCTAACAAGGGATGCCAAAAGTAGCCAAACTGTCTGGTGAAGTGCAGAGGCCCAGACTTGACCTCACATGTCCTGATCCCCAATCTGGCTTTTTTTTTTAAAAAAAAAAACTTAGAATGGATGGATTTAAAGCATGAGAGGTGCCTAGGATACAAAATTTTCTCCAGCACTGATTTCCCAAAGCACAACACATTTTATCTTAACTAACTGTAAATATAAACAAAGGAAGGGTTAGGGTAAGGACAAGATGAGTACAGATGTCCCTGCCCAAAATAGCTGCTGGTAATTCAGCTCTTTAATTTCATTGGAGCCAGTTTTAATAATCACATGTGTTTTAAAAGTACTTTCTCTCTCTCTCTCTCTCTCTCTGTTATATGTGTTGTAAGTACATTACACATATTTTAGGATACAAAGCAGCTTGCTTTAGAGGACCTGTTCAAACCCTAGTAATCCTGCTCAGCTTCTGTGATTTTGTTGTTGTCTTGGTAGCTCTGAGGCTGTACCTGCAGTGCTCTTCATTGATTGTTTCTTCTACAAACATCTCTGCCTTCACACCCAAGGCAGGTGCTCTTCCCCTTGGGACAATTCCAGGCCCATAGATTTGTGCACTTAACCATAAAGCCTTTCTCCTAATCATTCTTCTGGGTTTTTACTAAGAATAACCAATCATTTCCTAAAAGGCTTGGAATTTTATATTTTTTTCATTTTATCTTCTGAGGTGATGAAAATTTTATTCACTAATTTTACAGATGAGAAAACAGAAACTTGAAAAGAGGGACTTACCTTTGTATGTGGAGAGTCAGGATTCAGCCCAAAGTGTGTGTGTTCTAAAATAGTAGCGATAAAAATAATGACAATTTGATATTATTTATATTAGTGACAGTTACCGACTAGTCATTGTTCTCTGGGCCTGATGACCTGCATAGACAAGCTGACTCTGTCTCTGATTTCTGTGTGGCCTTTGGCAAGTCCTTCCCTGGTTGGGATCTCACTGAGTCTCCTGGTCTCAGGTTCCTCCAGCTTCCAGGTGGGGGCTTTTCCAGGGTGGCCAATCTGAGAGTAGCTGACTCCTTCCAACAGAGGCATTTGTAATCTGTACTTTGAAAATATTTTTTTATCTCAACCTAATTAGTGAACAGGCATGACAACAACAACAATAACAACAATAAGCTATCCTGGAAAGGAAATTGCTGTTGGAAACAATTGTGACAAAACACCATTTGTTCCCAGCACGTGATAGGATGGTGGGCCACATTTTTTTGGTGACAGATGCCATTTGTTAGGGTTTTGGAATATGAACTATCCCTCTACTCCGATGGTCTCTGAGGAGTCCTGAGTCCTGGGAGCCTCAGGGAGGGACTCTCCACCCAATCCTGAAACTTCAGAAGATCTAGCCCTCTATAGGTCAAATCAGCCCCCAGTTCTGATGGTCCTCTGTAGACTCAGGTGTGATCCTGGGCTGCATTATGCCTTGTCCAAGGTCACTGAGTGAGGAGGAGGCAGGGCCAGAACAAGAATCTGGATTTATTATCTCTTCTTCAGGGACATTTGACTTCACCTCCTTCTGCCTTGACTATCTGGAATCTGATCGGCCCCTTCCCTCCCTCACAAACCTTGTGTCCTGTCGATGACTCTTATTAGCCTTTGGTCTGCACAGATCTGAGGGTGAGGGTGGATGCTAGTTGTATGATCTCAAAGATCCAATGCTTCAGGTCAGGATAAGAGAGACCTAAGTCATGTATAATGGTTTTGGTACTGGTTCTACTTGGCTCGTATGTGATTTGTGAGTTGCTCCACTCCCAGCATATTTTGATTTCAGATTCCTCTCCTTTATAAAAATCTCTATTCTCCAGGGACTTGAGCAATAGTGCAGTAAGTAGGGCACCATCCTGATTTCTCCAGCATCCCATATGGTCCCCTGAGTACCACTGGCAGTAATTTCTGAGTACAGAGCCAAGAGTAACTCCTGAGCACCACTGAGTGTGGTCCCAAAACAAAAAAACAAATGAACTAAATATTAAACCAATCAAACAAACCAAAAGAATAAAACATCCTAAAACAACCCCCAAACCCTGTTCTCCATACCCCATTCATAAAGATATCAAAGCAATCAATTCCAGAAAGAAATAAAAAGTGCTTTAAGTCAAGGAATAAAATACAAATATTGTTAATAACAGTGGCCAATATTTACCATGTACTTTCTAGTGTGTACTAATTGAAGTAATTAATGCTGAAATAAGGTGATGCTAAGGTAAGGTGGTGCTGGAGCTTTTTTAAATCTCAGTAGATTAAACTACAAAGATTTATTTCTTGCCTACCATAAAAGCTGGTAGGCTTTTTTGGGAGCTTTTTTCTTCTATCTTTGCTTTCTTAGTATTTTCTTTTTCAATCTTGCAGATGGCACATGAATGTTGGTGGGTTTTGCACTGGGGGTAGTACCTTTCACTGCTGCCTGCATTTGATTGGCCAGAACTCAATACCATTGTTCTTTGGGAGAACTGGAACCCAGAGTTCAGTTTTGCACCAGGAGGAAAAATAACCTATATGAGCCCCTTCTGGCATTTTCACAGCTACCATGTGTTATATACCTTGTTCATCCTAGCAAACTTCTAAGTGATTTTATTATTTTCCCGTTCAACTGAGGAAGTAGAGGCCCTGAGAGGACAAATGACTTACTAAAGATTCCAAATTAATGGAGGGTGGTGATCTGAATTTGGGCTTTAGACTGTAGAATTTTTTAATTAACTTAAAGATTAATTAAAATTTTAATTTAAAAAAGACTTAAATTAAAAATCTAGTTGCAGGTGGATCCATTTAATCTGTATCATTTATTGCAAGTCTGTTACATGCTTAACACTATACTCTCTCCATTATAACAATTTCCTCTTCCGTGTGTCTATACTACCTTTATTTCTCCAGCTTTTCTAATTTTATCTGATCTTTAAGACTTGGCTTAGCCTTTTCCCTTCAGGAAATTTTGCCCTGATTACTCCTGGGAATCTCTCCTAGGCAAGCCTCAATTCCAGGAAATAGTATGCAGGGGAGAGTGAGGTACAGAGTGGATCCTCTCTTCTCCACCACCACCCACAGGAATTGACAACGTTTGGCACAGTAAAAAAGACAATGTCCCCATATTTTAATGAGTCTGACCATGAGGAAGGGTTGCAATCTGCTGACCAAGATGTTCCTGGATTTAAAAACCATCCCATTTAACCCCTTTCCCAGGCAGAGGTAAGGAGTAGTAAACGGCTATTATCTCTCAACTCAACTCTTTCCTTAGACTATATGTGGCATTTTCCCTCACTAGACCTTACAGAAGTGGTGAAAGTATTCCATTTCTTTCTCTATTGAATCCTCTGGCCTGGTTCTAAAAGTAGAAGAGCAAAGGAAGAGTAGAGGAGAGAAGGATGGAGGTTTGACCAGTACAAGGACAAGGACAATCTCCCATACTCCAGTCAGATCCAAAATGTGCTCATATTTCAGAACAGGGGTCTTATGGAGATTAAGGACTTCATACAACAAGGGGTGTCAGGAAATTGAATTGTTAGACCATTACAGAAATCTCAGTGGGAATTATTAGTATGTGAGGGTTTCTTGGGGGGGGACTCTCATTGGCAGAGTTTATTACATCTCTGTTACCTATAAGGAGTCCATGGAGAACAAAACTGGCTAGAGGAAAAGACACAATTAGAAGAGAACAATCTCAAAGTGAGTGCTCGCACCAGAAATCTATGAACCCCTGTATCCCTCTTTGCTCCCCAGTGCCAGAGAAGAGGAAGAGAAAAAGGTGAGTGAGGGAAGACCATGCCCCCATAACCTAGAGCCAGGTGTTTGAAATGAGTTTGAGGTGATATGGGCAGGAGGCAGGAAGTGACATAGTGGGTTAGTAAGATACTGTAGTCAATCATAAGAATAAAACAATAAAAGACAATAGGGCTGCATTCTAAAAAATACAAGGGGGACTTGTAATAACTGAACATGACTGAAAAGTTATGACTTCACACTGAGTTTGTTAAGGCAGCCTGATACCCAGCAGGAAAGGGAGAGTTGAACAGAGCACAGCTAGTAGCAATTATGGAAAAAGAAAACAGTTTGAGGTTTATACCCCAATGAACTGAAACACCACTGTAAATCAGTTTCATATTCATTTAGCTAGTATTTGTTGAGTTTCTAGTTTTTGCCAGATACTGCTCTTGGCACCAGCTTACTCTGGTGAGGAGATAGACAAGTAAAAACTCTACAGTGGGATAAATGCCATATGAGACAGGATGGTGTCAGGAGGGAGGGTGTGTGAAGGTTTCCTGTGTTCTTGAAGAATGAGCAGGAGTTGACTGAGGAGTAACACTGAGGAAATATATCTACATAAAAAGACACAAAATTGTAAAAAGTTACATGAGGAGTACCTTTGAGTTATGCATAAGGGGTTTCAATTTTATTATTATGATTGCTGTCATTTCACTTGCTTTTATCCAACTGGACTGTAAGATACTTAAAGGAAGGGGAATGTCAGATATCAATTTTAATACTCTTAGCTAGTGTAGGTATACAAATATAATCCAACAAAAGTAGCAGAATTTGGGAAAACTGCTTTGGAGATGAACCTGTAAGGAGGTTAGAGAAAATCAGCTTCCCTACTAGGTCTTAATTTCATTTTCTATAGATAAGAAAGTTGATCTCTATAGTTATCTTAAAAATATTTGATTGAGGCCAGGGAGATAACTCAATATACTAGAGAGCTTGCTTTTCATACAGGAGTCATGGATAAAATACGCAGCATCATATAACCCCCCCTAAACATTCTAGGAGTAACTCCTGAGAATTGGGCTTGGAGCCACCCCTAAGCACTATTGGGTTTGGTCAACCAATAATAAACACAACAACAACTACAACAACACACAATTCTAAAGTTGGAACTTGGGATGAGAGTGTGGTCAGGAGATGTAATCTTTAGTTCTAGTTTTGCCATTGCCTAAATGTGTGACTGTCCCTTTATTTTCAGCCCTAGTTTCTCTATTTGTCAAATTCTGGAGTAGTGGACTTCATCTTGAAAGTCTTTTTTTTCCGCTCTAACCTCCGGTTTCACGCTAAATTTAGTTGACCTTGGCCTGGCCTGGTGTCCTTGTTCAGGAAGACCTCACTTTCTTCAATATTCTTCAGACACATTTTCGAACTCTATGGGGTAGGAAAGGGAGATTAGGGCCAGGAGAGGGTATTTGAGTGAGGCAATGAATATTTATAACAGACGCTCCCACCAGAGGACACATTAAGTCTTGCAGCATAACAAAACTGAATTACCATGAAATAAACTTTCTTAATTAAACCAATTAAATTTCTTCCCACTATGTAATTTAGAAACTCTGATAAACCCTGGTTGAAAAGGTTTGTTTTAGCCTTAAGCTGGCTGAGAATGAAGGAACATCTGGTTGTTGGTGGAAAGGCCTGTTTGGGCTCCAGGCCATGGGCACAGCACCATGGCGCTATCCGTGGTGCTGAACCAGTCTCTGCCTCATGGCCTTGATAAAGGACACAGACAGGCCAGGGCCCAGTGGTGCTTAGTTAAGATGTGCTATTTGAGGACAGAGTTTTCCATGCTAGGCATGATGCATTTTTCTGGTTCTCTCTTTGACAGCAGTCACTCAGAAGTTAACTATGTATTCACCCCTACTGAACAACTAGAGCTTGAAATGATGGCATGGATTTTCTTAGACTCTCAAGACTGAGAGGCATGTGCTGTTTCAACTTATTTATTATAAGTAAAATAACTTGTTCTTTAAAGAGTTACAATGATTAGAATCAAAGTTACACTATTGGTGGTGAGTGCAGTTAGAGAAATAACTACATTGACAACTATCATAACAATGTTAATGAGTGAGAGATGTAGAATGCCTGTCTCGAATACAGGTATGATGGGGAGGGATATGGGGGGCATTGGTGATGGAAATGTTGCCTTGGGGTGTTCCTTATATGACTGAAACCTAACTGTAGTATTCCTTATATGACTGAAATCCAACTGTAGTCATGTCTGTAATCAAGGTGCTTAAATGAAGATATATATATTTTTAAAGTTATACTATTAGAAAGTGACAGAACTCAATGTTGGACTTTAAATTTGGCAGTCCACTATTTTTTGTTTGTGTGGGTGCTTTGGGATACACTCAGCAGTGGTAAATGGCTTCATACTCAGAAGTTATCCCTGGAAGTACTTGGGGTTCATATTTGGAACTGAGGATTGAATTAGGGTTGACTGGATAAAAGGCATGTCCCTCCTCTTTGCATTATCTCTGGTCTCTAAGTTATGTGATTTTTTTTTAAAAACTATGATTTATTCCCACAGCCAATGAAAGCTTTTTGGGTTATAATACAGGCTTAGACATAGGATATGTCATCCAATGTATGGAAACAAAGTAGATATTCTAGGAAAAGATAATACAGAACTGGAGTGACAGTACCAGTGTAGGGTGTTTACCTTGCATGCAGTCAACTCGGATTCAAATTTTGGCATGCCATATCATCTCCTGACCCCAGCTAGGAGTGATCCCTTAACACAGAACAATGAGTAAGCCACGAGAACCATCAAGTGTGGCCCAAATATCAAAGAAGGAAAAAGAAAAATAATAGAAATAAGTAAATGGTTGAAATGGAATGGGCTACAGGTAAGTGGCACAGAGAGTACCTGCTCTAGCATTTAAGGTGAGGAAGTAAGCTCAAAGGTCTGTGGAAATTAGAGAAATTACTTTATATAAAGGAAATATATCACATGACTAACATAGTTGATATAATTCATAATTTATTTCTATATAAATGAGAGCAAAATTATTTTAAAAAGAAAAAAGAAGGAAGAAGAAAAGAAGTGAAAAGCAAATTTGTGGGGTCGGAGTGATAGCACAGTGGTAAGGCCTTGCAAAGCAACTGATCCAGGATGGATGGTGCTTCGAATCCTGGCATCCCAGATGGTCCCCCATGCCTGCAATGAGCAATTTCTGAGAACAAAGCCAGGAGTAACCCCTGAGTGCCACCCAAAACAATAACAAAAAGAAAATTTTTAAAGAATTATTATATCTCCAATGAAGTCATTGTCAGAAGATTTAGTAAGTTCTTGTTGCTAGTTGGCCATTCTGTTATTTCATTTGTTTTTTGAATATTAGGTGGCTTCTGATGCACATTGGAATCTAAGATGTATTCTCTTGGTGATGGCAGCAAAGAACAAAAATGAAATTGCTGTGGCCATATGATACAGGAATTCTAACGCTCTATTGTTGCTATTGTGGCTTTGTGGGGCATTTTTTTCTGTTGCCAGGTCGACTGGAAGTAAAAAAAGGTAGAAGGAATGTGCCCACACTCAGTTCAAATACTAGCATATTTAGAGTTTTATTCATATTGATGTCTTTGTAGAGAGCCATAGAATGAAGCAGGGCCATTGGCAAAGCAGCAATCATGGAAGACGGGTGCAGCATGCATGGCTTTGGACTTTGTCCACCCTCTCCTCCCAAGATGCCAGCTTATAGCTGTGTTGCCAGTGTGCCCATGCTTTTGTATAGCTTGGTTTATAATTTTTTTGATAATGGAGAGAGTCTATGGAACTGAGTGCAGACATGGTGACTGTGTTTGTATGATTTTTGTAGGTAGATGAAACACTGTTCTCATTAAATCAAGTATTCCTAGTGCTGGAAAGAACTTAAAGATGATAACTCCTATAATTTTATTTTATAGATATCAAAGTTGAAATAGAGATAAATAAAATGCCTTTTAAAATATTGTAAAATAATCTATGACATTTATGTGTACATATTGAGGGTTCAGATAAAGCGGAAGTTTCCCAGGAGGAGGGACATGGAAACAAGTGTAAGTGTCATGGAAGTAAACAAAAATGGCAGCCCAAACACATTATAGTATCTAGTAGGGCCTAAGGCAGTTGTAGAGAGTGAATATTTGTTTTATATAGAAGCACACTCAGAGTTCAAAAGACCATTGCATCTGGTCAAGATAACCCAGGGTTATGTACCAAATGCTAAAATCCCCCTCCCAATGTCTGAAACCATTATCTAGAAGAAATTGTTGTCTAGGAGTGTCTTACATTGGAGCAATCGAAGAAAGAAGATGCTATGTGCCTCTGAACTTTGTATGCTCACCATTAAGAGCATTAATTATTTCAATATAAAATGGGAGGGGCTCCCCCCAACTTTTGCATGGTTGTGGGGGATGATCAGAAAAAAAACATCTAGGCATAAATGAGTTACCACTTTAAGTAATAAAGCATATATATATATATGTGTGTGTATTACGTTTTAATCAGCTATTTCTTATAAAGAGAGCTTAATAGAAATTCCTAGAATAGCACATTGGGGAAGGAATTTGCCTTGCATGAGACCTACCTGGGTTTAATTCCTGGCATCAATATGGCCCCTCAAACCTACCAGGAGAGATTCCTGAGCATAGAGCCAGAAAGTAATCCCTGAGTGCCACCAGGTATGGCCCAAACACAAACAAAAAACATTCCTACGATATAGAGTTACTTCTCTTAGTCCTTGATATCTTGGGATGAATTCATCCAGATACCTTCCAGAAATAATGTAAAATGATAAATAAAATTGATAAAAATGATATATAAAATAAGCAGAAATTATGACTATCTCTGGATCAGTAACTAACTAAAGGCAAACTGGGCATTGTTATTGTAAGCTCACATCTGTACCTTGAATCCATTTACAAAGAACAGTCACAGCCATTATCTTATCCAATTCCCTCAATAGCTCTGCAAGATGAGCCTATAGGGATGGGCCTATCACAGATGATTAGCTTCATCTCACAGATGAAAAAACTGAGACTTGAGGAAGTGATGAGCCTGGAGGCTAGATCTTAGTACACCCTCAGAGTCATCTCCCCTCTTTTTTTCAGCCAAACTCATTTCTTGGCACCTAGAACTCCGTTTTGAGGCAAATCAGTTGGAAGTCAAATCAAAGTCATATTCTCTTGGATTTTACCAATGTACTGGGGAGGAACACTCATATTTCCCCTCAATTTAGCACTTATCCCTGGAGATACTTGACAGAATCTCTTTTCCAGAAATGGGTTGGAGGTCTCACTTGCATGGGGTACTCCTGTATAAATGAAGCTACCTGAACATTTTTATTAAGAGGACTCCAGATGGATGTAGGGACAGTTGGTACATTCTGTAGGATGAGTTCATCTGCCAGAGTCTATCCAAGACATGTTCTCCTTCGTTTGGGATCTTAATGAGAACAATCCTCCCCATTATTTGGCCAGAAAACTAAGGGCTAATGATTTACTTCTTGGTTCATGCCTCTTATTTTCTGAAACCCTCTAGTGACTGGATCAGACCATTTGCCATGTGTTTTCTCTTCCCTATAAAGATTCCAAAGAAGAGAGGAGAGAAACATTCTATTTTGGGACTTGGGGCCATGATTTGATTGCATTTTGTTAGAAGGTTTACTGCAAAGAATCCCTTTCACACTGCAGTCAAAGAATATTGGGAGACTGTTAAGTAGAAACTTATAAGGGTGCCTGAATACACAGGATCAAGAAAGTAGAACTTTGTTAAATCTTCCCTCATCGGGGTGGAAGTGTACAGATCTAATTAGGAAGGGAAGGGATTATAAGGACCAGAACTTGTGGAAGCATAAGAAATACTAATGTCTGCCTCCCGGGGAGCAATTACTGGAAGATGTTTATTTTTCAAGGACAGCCTTGGGACCCTTTCTTTCAGGATGCTTCCCTGATCTTCAAGACTGGGTTAAGATTGGGAATCTTCTCTATATTGCTAGACTTTTATTTGTTCTAAGCAAATAATGCTTTATTTCCTGTTTTCTTGACTATCTTCTACTAGACTGTGCTCTCCTGATTTAGGTTTAGCTTCATCTTTATTTGTAGCACTAAATTTAGGAACTGGCACAGAGTAGTTTTAAAAATTGTAGTTAGGAATATTAGCTGTGAAGTCTGCATTCTAGCTTGATGACTCACCAGCCTGACGACCCATGGCCAGTCACTGGGATTTCATTTCATCATCTGTAAAGTGCTAGTAATAATAGCTATTATCCAACAGGTCTATAGAAGGGGTAAGGTATAAAGGATTTTAACAGTAAGTAAAATAGAGTAAATACCATATAAGGAATGGATATTATTTAAATTCTGATTGTGCATTTAGATTTTTAACTTAAGGCAGATCCACTTGCATTAGAAGGTATTCCTTGTTTTGCTTTCTCCCAGCCTGTGGGGAAAATGCAAGTGTCTGGAGGCCAGAGCAGGTCAAAGAAGAGTTCAATGAAATTT
This sequence comes from Crocidura indochinensis, assembly GCA_004027635.1. Classification (NCBI taxonomy): domain Eukaryota; kingdom Metazoa; phylum Chordata; class Mammalia; order Eulipotyphla; family Soricidae; genus Crocidura; species Crocidura indochinensis. The sequence continues at coordinate 53,945 of PVKC010000516.1, read as the reverse complement.
TTGTTTCGCAAAATTTGGTCCTTAATAAAGTCCCTGTGTTCAAGTACATGACATACAATTAAACTAACTCCTACTTTCTCTACCTCTAATCTGCTCTCACATGAGATCAGTGACTGCAGACAGGCAGTTGGTGTACAATATATGGGAAATAATTTCTTAAAAATGAACCAACCTAGATTGGTCGGTTTTGAGTGGCCTGGGTGGTAGGTCAATGGAAAGGGTGTACAGGAAATTCTAAAATGCTTCTTTGGGAAGTCTGTTAATAGGAATGTTCTACTGAATATGTATAAGACATGATGTATGACACTGACATAAGTTAATTGATCTTGAGAGGGCGAAGTCCTGAAAATGCATTTGGGGTCTTAACTCTGCCACCTACCAATTGATAAACTTTGGGAGAAATTCATGTTCATTTAAAACCCAATTTTCTTCTGGAAAATGAAGGGCTTAAGACATGTGTTTAAAAAAACACAAAACTAAAACTATCATTCTTAAACTGAAGCAGCTTTCCAGACCATATCCAGAGATAATTGGATCAAGAATAAGGACAGGCATCTGTACTTCTAGAGAGCATCTGGGCTTTGTGAAATATGGTTCACATTCCCTGCGAACAAATGGGTGCTTATACAGATTGTATTTCTAATTTTCTTAAGATCAATTTACAAATGTGATCAAATATGAACTCTGTTGAAAACTCTTCAATAACTTGTTTTTATAAAGGGGTCTCACTTCCTTAGCCTCTCTTGAGGTCTAGTCTCATGCCACACCATTTTTCTCTATATTGTAGCCCTGTGTTTCCAAAATTACACAATTCTATTCCTAGGGAATGCTGGAATAATGAAGGTGGATAGTGATAGTTTCAGGAGCCATAAAGATGATAATTTTGTTCTCTTAAATAGGGTAGATTTCCAGTGTTTACTTAGCTGTGCTTTCTTTTTTGAAAAGGGATGGGGGGGTCACATAAGTTTGGGAAGCTCTATACTAGCCATGAAAGCTCCATTTGCAGTGTATATCCATCTTCAACCCTCTATCCATCCTGCTCTGGCACATTACTCCCCTTTCTCTCTTTTTTTCCTTGTCTCTCTCTCTCTCTCCTTTTTTTTAATATTTTTTTTGTTTTTGTTTTTGGGTTACACACCCTCTGACGCTCAGGGGTTACTCCTGGCTATGCGCTCAGAAATCACTCCTGGTTTGGGGGACCATATCGGACACTGGGTGATCAGACCGTGGTCTATCCTGGGTTAGCCATGTGCAAGACAAATGCCTTACTGCTATGCCACTGCTCTGGCCCCCCTTTCCTCTCTTTTAAGGTTTTGCTTACATTTTCCTGGAAGTATTCCATAGCCATTGCTGTAACAGTCTCTTCAAGTCCTGACACTTGGCACTACTTGCTAGTCATGGGTAGATCACCTTTGATAGTCACATATTTGTATTTTAGTTTTATTCCGTTCTGTACACACTTCCTACTCCCAACTATAAGCTCCCAGAGAACAAAGATTTATTCATCGTGTCTTTAACCCCAGCTTTTGGTTAGCACATCATTATGCACATTCAGAAAATGTCGGACGTTGCAGCCCTGTTTCCTGTCTTTTGAGTTTTTTAGTTGATAGTCTTGGAAGAATCAAGTTTTTTACTTGTTTCCTAGCTGTGAAATAAATTCTAATAGCTCATCACAAAATAAAAGAACTTTCAGACTAACAATATTATTTTCACTTCTAGACTTACTGTGCTGTAACAGATACCCACACATGAGAATAGTAGACTTTATAATTTGTAAAAACGGAACACAATTCTTTGCTATTGTCTACACCATCATAATTATCATTATATCATTTGATAGTAGTAATATTTATTATCTTTAGATCCTTTAAAGACAGTGAACATAAGCTCAGATGACCTTCATGCTTCATAGACCTGACACCGTGCACCTCAGAGGGTGTCTAAAAGAGATGTATTTATTGAACATTATTGAACACTTCTGGTCTCTGAAGGTTCCCTCCTCACACCTCCCCCCACCAGTACGAACTTATGACTCATTTCCCCTCCTTTTCTATCTCACTCCACCTCCGCCATATGACTAACATTAATTCTTCATGCTAACAGCACTATCACCTAAATAAATAATTACTATTTTCAATTAAGGAACCCAGGACCTCTGGGACCCAAGCTGGTCCAGACAGAGTATTCCTGTGGTGCTAAAGGGTTATAGAATGCTAAAGGGTTATGGAATAGGCAGCCAGGCCTATTCCAGATTATTGGCACTTTGTGAACTTGAAGGGAGGGCCCTTACTTCCCACTATCCTGACCATGAATTATTGTGATTTGGGGAAAGCAACTTTTGCCTGGGAGTCAGATGTCTGAGTTCTTAGTCATAAACTAATCTACTGCATTCTAGACAAATGTTTTTTAAAGTGAAATGTATGTACAAAGCAGTAAGAATTTTGCAACATGAATATTGGGACTTAGAAAATCTGGAGTGAGACTTAGGACTCTGCATTTAAAAGGATATGAAATGATGCTGAGGTAGCTGATTAACAGAAAACACTTTGGTAGCAAGGAGAGTTAAATCATGGGGTTTTCCTTCTGACTTTAATTTTTTTTTTTTAAATTTCAAGATGAAGTGGAACACTTACTGATCTTTGAGGACCATCCAGCCCTGATTTTTGGTGATTCCATGCTAATTTATAGCAGCTACAGCTAAAATTAGAAACCACCCAAATACCCATTAAACTGAAATAACAGAGAAATCAGTGTACCCACCTGATAGAAAACTGCTCACTGTAAAGAGGGATGTTTGCTGGTACTTGCCACGGCATGCTGCCTCTCAGTGTATTCTGCCTCATGGAGGAAGCAAGGCTCAAAAGGTTACTTAATGTGTTGTTACATTCATTTAAATCCAAGAAGAGTAAATCTGAAGGATAGAAATCAGATGAATCAGGGAACTGGAGCCTGTATGGAGTACAGGTGGGGGTGGGTTGGGAGGGAGGGAGATTTGGGACATTGGTGGTGGGGAACTTGCTCTGATGAAGGGGGTGTTAAAAAAAAGTTAAAGAAAAAAATAAAATTAAAAAAAAGGAAAAAATAATAAGGCCTTCCAATTCTTACCACAGGCTGTGTTCTTCACACTGACTGTATAGAAAGAGGAGGTACAGTAAATGCACCCCATATACACCTCAACCCAGACCCTTGCCGGGTCTGTATTGGGAATTTAGGGGACAAAAAAAAAGAAATCAGATCAGTGATTGTGAGGGACCCTGAATACTAATTGGAAGGGACCACAAGGGAAAATGTGAGAAAGTTCTATATCTTGACTGTGGTGTTAATTATATGGCTAGACGTCTTTACTAAAACCAATTGCATTGTACACTTAAATCAATTATTTGTTTGTTTGTTTTGTGGGCCATACTTAGCTCTTAGGGTTTACTCCTGGCTCTACACTCAGGAATTACTCCTGACAGTGATCTTAGGGACCATAAGGGTCAATAGGGATAAAACTTTGGTTGGCTGCATGCACTGTACTATACTTACTGTACTATGGTTCTGGCCCCTGATCAATTACTTTTATGTATTTATAGAATACATAAAGAAAACTGACCATCCCAGTTCCTGAGAATCATAGTTATTCTCTATTGAGTGATCCCTTTGTGGATAGGGATCTTGCAGTGATTGTTTTCCCCTTTTAAAAATATCCCATTCAAGACAGGATTATCTCCAGGTAAGGAAATTTGAACTAAAAGGCCTTTCAGAGATAAAACCTAAACACAGAGCTGTCAAAAAAGAGGGAGGACATGAGTTTCTGGCAATGACATTGGTTCCTGGGCTACTTCTGTGGGCTGCCTTGTTTTCCACAGCCCAGTCCTTTCTTGCATTGTAGTGTACACTCAATAAAGCTCTCTCAGGATCATGAGTTTCTGGCCTTTGCCAGGGAGGTTCTCATTTTGACTATTGTGTCAGCATATTCTTTTGTGGTGCTTTTCTTGCTCAAAGCACACCTTGGTCCCTTGATCAGAACATGCTGCTACAGTGATGTTAGCAGCTTGGGGAGTGGAGAACATCACCAATGAACAGATTATTTGACATCACATTTAATTAGATAATAAACATTCTCCTAGGAATGCACAGTGTTGGGAAGTGAAGAAGTGGGCCCCATGAGGAAGGTAGAATTCCTGACTACGACATGAGGACAGCACCAATGACCCATAACAATTTCCCCAGAAGGGAACTGTTATTCTCTTTATTCTCCAGATGAGGAACCTGAATCTTAGAAGTTGAAAAGCTTCTCCGAGGTCACACTTGTTGCAGCAGCCAGGACTGAACTCTTCTTGTAGCTCATACCCCAATCCTTTACCCTTTTCCCACAGCAGAGTGACAACAGAGACCTCCCCTGATAAAGTATGGGAATACAATGACTGGCTGTCCCACAGTCATAAAAAAATATAACTGCAAATCCAGCTATTTTTTCTGATAATTCTGTCAGGGGCGGGAGAGATAGCACAGCTGTAAGGCATTTGCCTTGCATGCAGAGGATGGTGGTTCGAATCCCGGCATCCCATATGGTCCCTGGAGCCTGCCAGGAGCGATTTCTGAGCTCATAACCAGAAGTCAGGAGTTACCCTTGAGCACTGCCGGGTGTGACCCAAACAAAAAAAATTATATGGAGTAATGAAAGGAGGAAGCATGAATCAGGGAGGAAAGAAACAATGTGGAAGGCTTCCTGAAGGAGTTAAGGCTTGGGTAGGTCAGCCATGGAGGCTGGGTATAGCAGGTAAAGCTGAGGAAATTACATTTGTGTGCTCACCTCCACTTTCCTAAATTTATGGGGAGAAGAATTAAGGTCCTTCTCAGAACATCTGGGAAAGTTTTCTCCTGCTCTACTTCTGGGTCCATTCAGAGGCCCTATTTGGGGAGGTGAGGCAGCAGGAAGAGCATCTGCCACAGATGGAAGGCAAGCAGAAGATAGTCCTCAGGGCTTTCCAAATGGCCTTCCTGCCTTAGTCACCAGGAGACTGGCTCCTCACTCTCCTATTCTGAAGATCCTGCTATCCAGTGGCTCTAGATGTGAGCTGGAAGTGGAAGGTTTTGTTCTGGCACCCCCAACCCTACTTCCTCACCCTCTCCTAGGCCCAGGTCATTCTTCTAAGGATCCAGGAGGTATGTTGACCTCAGCAGTTGGCACAGGGCTTATAATTGAGGCTCTCTTCTGAGCCTCAGCCCTCCAGGGACAATTCCTCCTACTGCCTGTTATCCTGGTGCTTGGATCAATTAGCAGGAAGAAATGAGGTCAGAGAGTGCAGGTGTGGGTTTGGATTTGTTTCCGGGGCTGGAGTAAGATGACAATGATAAGGAGAGAGCTGTGGAGGTTTTAGGCCATGGGCAGTGGAGAAGAGAGTAGACAATAACAAGTCCAAGGCTTTTAGCTCAGAGGGCTTGGCCTCACTGTTGCCAAGAGATAAAAACACCATTTGGAAAACATTTGTGCTCCGGGCTGCACAGGGCACTCGGCCGGGCCCATTAGCCACTTAATGTCCTGGATAATGACCCTCGGCTTCCGAGAATGTCAGCTGGAAACCCAGACTCTACCAACAGCATGGAGACAGGCCAGCATCCTTGGCCTCATGTTCCAAGCCCTCCCTCTCTAGCCAGCCAACCTAACATGCTTCATCTGTAACCTTCCTGTGTGACTCTATGCTCCAGCAGCCCGAGTGTGTCCTAGCATGCTTATTTCTCTTCTATTGCTTAAGATGTTGCCCATGCATGCCCCTCATTGATTTCTCTCTGGCTGGTGAAACCCTATTCCTATCAAGTCACATGCCAGCTTTTTCATGAAACCTTTTAGGGCCATCTCTGATTTCCGGGTGGCCAGTTACACTTTGCTTTATTTGAAGAGAATCTGATTTTGTTCTTATCTTTCCCTACCTATACACAGTGCAATCAGAGAAGACCAGAGTTTGTCCAGCTCTGCATGGCTGACTTTAATTGTATTTGATTTCGTTCAGAAAACTGGCTGGTTCAACATGCTTTCAGGCATGCATCATGTCTGATAGACTGTTTTTTTTTTCATTGTTGTTTTTTGGGCCATGCCCAGTGGTTCTTATGGCTTATTCCTGGCTTCCGTGGGATCACTCCCAGTAGGACTCAGGAGACAATATAGGACCCTGGGGATCAAATGCAGGCCTGCCATGTGCCTGGCAAAAGTCCACTGTACTATCACTCTTGCCCAGTGATAGTTGAATCTCTGTTGAATCTCATACCCAACTGCATACATGTTATCTATATTATTCTGAACATCTCTTTCACTTTTTGCATTTTTCTCTTCCCTTTGTTTTGTTTCCATATTTTTCTCTCTAGCAATATGCAGCTCCAACTCAGATTAATACATATACATACATATATATATATATTCTTCCTCCTCCTCCCCTTTTCCCTTCTCACCTCCCTTCCTCTTTCCCTCTGTCTTTCTTAATATTTTAGACTTATTTTTTATTGGCAGTGCTAGGAATTGAATTCAGGACTTCATATATGCAAGGCAAGTTTTATACCAATCATCTTGGTGGCGTGTTTCACACTGTACAGTGTATAAGGCAGATTTATGTCCTCCATAGGCTTATAGTCAGGCAAGTAGACCACCAACTATTGAATTTAGGGTTTACTCTAAGACTCTAGATTTTGGTGTGTCAAAATTTTGTTCTCCACTATTAGAGCTGCTGGCTGTAGTTATATTGTATAACTCCAGATGACCATTGCCATTGTGGGTCACCTGGACATGAACACAGGCTTTGCAACCATACCAGGAGACCCTGCTCCAACCCTTAGTTGAAGTTCCATTTCCCCTAAATTATAAATATTACATTTCTTGTATCTCACCCCAGAAACACAAAATATATGGCCCTATTTATACAAATGGAATTGAATACCTATCTTTGCATCTTACTTTTTTTATGTTTCAGTTTTACTGAATTATAATTGATAAAACTATAAGATACTTGAAATGTGCATCATACTGATTTGATATATGTATAAATTATTAAAGGATTCACCAATCTACTTAATACATTCATATCTCTCACTTGATTGATGAGAACATTTAAGTTCAACACTCAGCAAATTTAAGTTATACAATAAGTATTATTGACTGTAGTAACCATACTTTATATTAGCTTATTCATCTACTCTAAGGAAGGTGTGCTTCCCAACTAGGACTCAGGAAGTCAGAGGCCCTTCCTTGTGAGTTTGTGCTAATTGGGTGGTAGGTCACTACAAGGACCCACAGATTCAGTGCTGCTTAGGCCCTGTGGTGTCCAGGTTTACTCAGGACATCCTGATAGTACTCAGGGAGCCTTCAGAGCTGCACTTGGAGATGCTGGGACGACCATGTGGCTATGGGAATTGAACCAGGCTTGACTTCATGTAATGCACAGGCTTTAATCTCTATACAACTTCTTGTCCCTTATTTATGTTAGAGTTGAATGTTTGTGTCCTTTTTAAAGATATTTTTTTAAATTTAAATCATTGTGATTTACAGCTATACATAGTTGAGTTTTAGACATACAGTGTTTCAGCACCAATCCCACCATCACCAGTGTCAGCTTCCTTTCACCAATATACCCAGAGTTTATCCCATGTTATGCCCCATCCTCCCCTCACTGCCTCTGGCTGCCATCATAACAGAACCATTTTTTTTTTAGTTTAGTTGTTAAAGTTTGGGCTTCACGATTTCATTGTTGTTGACTCTGTGACTTGCACATTTAATGCTTTCCTTTTAAATCAACCTTTCCCTAATCACTACATCCCAATTTTCTCCTTTTCTGCCTACTCTAGTTCTGCATCTTCATTTATTTATTTATTTTTGAATTGGGGGTGGTAAGTGGTGACTCTGGGAAGTCAGCCTAATGTTCTCCACACACAAAGCAAGAGCTTGGCTGTTGAGTTATATCCTCAATCCCAAATTTGACTTAAAAAATCTACATGGGAGACCAAGAGAGCATAGCAATAGAGCGTTTGCTTTGCATGAAGCTGATCCAGGATGAATGGTGGTTCGAATCCCGTCATCCCATACGGTCCCTTTTGCCTTCCAGGAATGATTTCTGAGCACAGAACCATGAGTAATCTCTGAAGCATCTTCTGTATGACTCAAAAGCAAACAAAATTTTTTTTACATGTAAGTGATACCACATAGGATTTGCCTTGCTCTGCCTAGATGATTGATGTCCTTTAGGTTCATTTATGGAGCATTGATATTCTCAGGGTCCATTTATGTTGTCTCATATGTCATAATTTTCTTTGTATTTCTGGCTGAATTATACTCAGTATATTCCAAAACTGAATATACGCCTAATCTCCCTTTCCATGTATCTATGATAAACACTTAAGTTTTTTCTATATTTTTGCTATTGTAAATAATACTACATTGAACATGGGCATGCAGGTATCTCTTTGACAACCTATTTTCTTTATTTTTGGGTAGGAGGTGGTTTGGATCACACCTATAATACTCAAGGGCTACTCTGTGCACAGGAATAACTCCTGGGGGTCCATGGGGAACTATATGTGACCCTGGGGATTAGAACTAGGATCAGCTGCATGCAAGACAAATACCTTAATTACTGCACTATCTTTCTAGTCCTGATATCAGCTTTTTTTCCTTTGATTGTAGACTCTGAACTGAGAAATGATCATATGCTAATACTATTTAGGTATTTTCTGAGGAATCTGTATACTGTTTTCTATAGTGACTATACCAGTTTACATTCCTACAGTTAATTGAATGATCGCTCCTTTTTTCTACACATAACAGCTAACACTTGTTTTTTCTTATCGTTTTGATAATAGCTTTTCTCACTTGTGTGGGGTGGTATTTCATTGTTATTTTTATATGCATTTCCCTGATGCTTAAAGATGATAAGCATCTGTTTATGTATCTGGTGGTTATCTATATGTCTTCTTTGAAGCATATGTCTATTATGTCTTTTCTTATGCCTTCCTTCCTTTCTCCCTCCTCTCTCCCTCCCTTTTTTCATTTCTTCCCACTACAAGGAATTTATATTCATACATATTTAATTTTTATGATTACTAAGAATTTTTTGGTAAAAGTTATTATTATAAACATTATATTATAATATATTTTGTATATTATTTTTATCTTTTCATGAGGGAGTGTAATTTTTTGTTTTGTTTTGTTTTGTTTTTAGACCACAATCTGTGGTGCTCAGTGGTTACTTTGACTTGGTGCTTAGAAATAACTCCTGGCAGGCTTGGAGGACCATATGGGATTCTGGGGATTGAATCAGGGCCACTGGGAGCAAGCAAATGCCCTACTCATCCTATTGCTCTGTCCCCTCCATTTTTTTGATAGAGTATTTTTTTAAAATTATAACACAGTGATTATAAAATTGCTCATAATATAGTTGTTTCAGACATTTATTGTTCCAACACCAATCCTACCATTAGTGTGACTTTTTCTCCACTGATGTTGCCAGTTTCCCACACATCCCTACTCTTGCTCCCTTAGCAGACACAAAAAATTTTTACATTGTTTGTTACAGCAAAATGGCAAATGGAACTATCAGGAGAAAATAGATCAATAAAAGTAAATTTTATATAATTGTTATATCACCACAGTGTTGTTAAAGTCATTGTCTGAGTATTTATAGAACTGGTTGGTGCTAATCAAGCCTTCTGTATTACTATTTTCACTCACTGAGCTTAGTGGTCTTTTAAGCAGCTTTCTCATGAAATTTGCTGTGTTCCTTCCTACTGGGCTGTGAATATTATAAAATTTGGAGATGTTGTGTGGCATATACATGTTTGCACACTCCAGAACTACGTATCTAGAACTATTTGGTGGCATAGCAGCTTGATGAAGCCCATTTATGGAGCTCGGTGTTTCTATGCCAGAGGATGTTGGGTGTGGGTGTGGGGGCTGCCAGGCTTTCTGGAAGGAAAGGGAATCTGCCGAATCCCTCTCTGAGAAAGCCCCAGAATTCTGAGCCTGGACACCAGTCTACCTGGAATGATTCTGGGAGTTAGATATTTTTATTGAAGTACCATTGCATTATAATATTATGTAGGTTTCAGTTGTGTGTCATTGCTGATTAATATGATCCTTTGTCCTGGTTTATGTGCCATCTCTGGCACCACCTTAGTCTACCCCAGTGCTTCTCAAATTGTGGGGCGTGCCACGGGGGGGCACGAGGCTCCATAAAGGGGGGGAGCGTTTGCCCTTGGTAAACACTATCATAACAAGCTAAGCCCTGTGTTTATGTCTCTGGAGCTGAGAGTTGCTGTGACCTGCTTCAAACCTGGCTTCGAAAAGCTATGCATTGCAAAACGTGCTCATTGTAGCCATTAATCCAGACATCACCTCTGATTAAAAAATCAGCTCAAATTATTTTATATGTTTATGTTTTGTAGGTTAAAGTTTTTTTAAGTAAAGATATTATTTACAGTAGCCTGGGGGGCACAAAAATGTTTTCTTCTTCCTAGGGGGGCATGACAGAAAATAATTGAGAAGCACTGCACTGGTCTACCCCAACCTAGGCCCCATCCTGGCCCAAGATTTTGCTCTTATGTTTTAAAATTTAGTATTTTTAATTAGTTAATGTCTTTTTAATTTATATACCACATACAAGTGAAATTATATAATGGTTTTGTATATTTTCATTAGAGTTCTATAGGTTATTTATACATTTTGGATATTAATATTTTATTGAAAGTAAAGTTTGTAAATATTTAATCCCATTCTCAAGGTTGTCTTTTTATTTTGATAATAGCTTCACAGTGTAGAACCTTTTTAGTTTGATGAAATTTTATTTGCGTATTATTGCTTTTGTTTCTCTTGATTTTAGAGTTGAATTGCCTCTCTAAGAGGTGACTAAAGGCATCTCCTAGGTCAATTTCAAAAAGTATATTCCCTGTGCTTTCATTTATGTAATTTATAGTGTTAAGTCTTACATGCAATTTTTGATCCGCTTATTCAGTGATGTTGGCATATAATAGTCTAGCACTCTCAATACCATTTTTTTGGAAAAGATTTTTTTTGCTTTATTTTATTTCTTATTCTCTTTGTTATAAATGAGTTATGCATGTATGCATAGTTTTATTTCTGGGGTCTCAATTCTGTTCTATTTATATGCCTATTTTAATTTTAATATTATGCTTTTTTTGGTGGGTGGGTGGGGGCTCCCAAGCACTGCTAAGTGGATCTGATAAACAATATTGGTGATACTCAGTCAATTTGGCAGGTGGTAAGTGCTAGGGTCTCTCAGGATATGGTATTTCAGTGCCTGGAACTACCAGGATCACCTTAGCAATGCTTGGTGGGGCCTCTAAAGCTATACATAGCAATGCTTAAAGGCTATGTAATGTCAGAGATCAATTCTATATTATTATCTCCCTGCCCTTGGATTACAAGCATTTTCATTCCCCCCCGGATATATATATATATATATATTTTACAATTTAGCATCTTTTGTAGTTCTGAGTATATTTTATATTTTTTACTATTTTTATGTGTGTGAAGAATGCTTTTGGGGTTGTAATAGAGTTACATTGAATATGCATATTTGTTTAGGTAATATAGTCATTTTAATTATTTTTATTCTTCCAATCCATGTGTACAGAGCATATTTTCATTTTGTGTCATCAATTTTTAATGATGTCTTTTTAATTTGTTTTGTGGGCCACACCTAATGGTGATGCAGAAAAGGGCTACTCTCAGATCTGTTCTGGGGAACATACAGACTCAGGGATTAACCCTGGGGCTTCAACATTTGAAGCATACACTCTAATCTTAGAGCTATCTGTCTGGCTGCCAAATATGTCTGATAGCTTTTTTCGGGGGTGGGCACACCACGAGGTGCAGTGCTTAGGCATTACTCTTAGCTTCATTCAGAAATTACTCCTGGCAAGCTCAGGGGACCATCTAGGATGCCGGGGATCAAACCCAGTAAGTCTCGTGCAAGGCAAGTGCTCTATACATTGTGCTATCACTCCGGCCCACTCTGATAGCTTTTTGTATACAAGTCTTTCACATCTTTGGTTAAATTTATTCCAAGTATTCAATTTTTAATGAGATTATAAATGAGATTGTTTTCCAGTTCTTTTTGTGCTAGTTTATTATTGCATGTGGAAACACAACAGATTTTTTTGCATTAATTTTGTAGCCTGCCATTTATTGCAAATAGGTTCTTATTTCTAATAGTTTTTATTGGAGCCCTCAGGATTTTCTCTATACATTTTCATGTCATTTACAAATAATACAAAAAGTGATAATTTAACTTTCTGTCTTTCCAATTTAAATTTTATTTCCCTTTCTTCCTAATTGTTCTGTCCTAACACAATCATGAATTATAGTTGCAAAAAATGAGTCTTTTTGACTTATTTAGGGGAAAGGTTTCTAATTTATCACTGTTGAATATAGTACTTAGTGTATTTGTCATATTTTATCTTTATTATCTTGAAGTATACTCTTTTTATGTCTATTTTGAGGGATTTTGTTATAGATGAATATTGAATTTTGTTTCTTTGTTTGTTTGTTTTTGGGTCATACCCAGTGACACTCAGGGGTTACTCCTGACTATGCACTCAGAAATTGCTCCTGGCTTGGGGAACCATATGGGACACTGGGGGATTGAACCGTGGTCCATCCTTGGCTAGCATGGGCAAGGCAGATGCTTTACCACTTGCGCCAATGCTCCAGCCCGAGTCTTGTAAATTTTTTTTTTTTTTTTTTTTTTTT
>PVKC010000516.1:0-41109 GCA_004027635.1 Crocidura indochinensis | reverse complement strand
GTAATTTTAAAGTAAATAAATCTTTTGAAGTATCATTGGAGTTAGTTTTCTATTGTTTTGTTGAGAATTTTTTGAATGTACCTATCATAGATGTTTGTCTGGAATTTAATATTCTTATCTGATTTTGGAATCAGGATAGTGTTGTCTTCATAAAGTATATTTGGAAGTTTTCCCTCTTTTAAACATTTTTTTTGGAGAGTTTGAGAAGGTTGATATTAATTCTTTAGAAAGTTTGGTAAAATTCACTAGTGAAGCCATCTGGTCTTAAGATTTTGTTTTTCAGAAGGAGGTTGATTGTTGTTTCAGTTGCCTTTCTCTTATTCAGTCTGTTCAGTTCTAGTCTTTCTGATTCAGTATTATAATGTTGTATGTTTTTAAGAATTTGTCCACTTATTATAGATTGTACAATATTTTGCCATATAGGTCTCCATAATAATTTTTAATGATCCTTTAATTTCAGTAGCATCTTTAACTTCTTTTTTATTTCTGAGATTACCACTCTGACTAAAGTTTTGCCTATTTTGTTAAATTTTTAAAGAACAGGTTCTTGATTTCATTGATATTTTGGATAAAAAAAAACTTCATTTATTTATGCTTTGATTTTTACTGAGTTTTAGCTTTATTATTATTTTTTTTCAAGCTACTTAGGTTATATGTGTAGTTAAAGTATATTTTTCAAAATTTTGGATTTTGAGAAACATTTGTTGATGTTCACTCATGGCTCAGTGCTTTGGGATTGTTCCCCGTAGTGCACGAGGAATTTTCCCAGAGACTGATCCTGGGCCTCCCCCACATAAAATATTCACTGTAACCCTATTTTCTCATTGTCCATAAGGGTAGATTTTAAAAAATATTTATTTTCTTATTTCTTGAGATATGTCTGTATTGCTCTTAAACTTCCCTCTTACTACTACTTTTGCTATGTCCCACAAGTCTGATAAGTCATTTCTTTATTCTTTAGATTACACAAATTTGTGATATTCTCCTCTTATTTTGTTTGATTCCTTATTTCATGTTATTATGGTCATAACGAATACTTTTTATTATTTTAATCTGTATAGTTTTACTAGATTTTTATTTCAAAGCATGCTCTTTGAGAACATTCAATAAACAGTTGAAAAAGGTATTTTGTTGTTTTTGAGTGAAAGGCTCTATAATAGCTAATAATTCTTCAGCTAATTTGCCATATAAGGTCATTATTTCTTTGTTGCTTGCCAAAATGATCTATCAGTGCTATAGATGGTATATTAAGGTCTCTTAGGTATATTTGCATTTGCTTTATGTAATCACAAGTCTGTTTACTATTTTATCTTTTATTGAATACACATATTATTAAGAGCTAGGTTTTTCCTGTTACATTGATCCCACTATTCATCTTTCTATCTTGTTACCTTATTTTTGCTGAAAGTCTATTTTATCTGATATAAGAATAGTATTTATTTCCTGCATTTAAAAATTTTTCCATTGGCTTGGAGTCCCATTTTTTATCCACTCACTTTAAATCTATGTTTGTCTCTATATATTAAGTGACTCTCTTGTCAGATTTCTCAGGAGAAAATCTACAGTCCAGGAAAGAGTAGAATGACATATTCAACATACTGAAAGGTGGAAACTACCAGCCAACAATACTTTCCCCACAAAATTCTCCTTTTTAAACTTTAAACACCATGGTTTATTAAAGTTGTCTATAATACATTTGTTTTGGCGTTCTATGTTCCAACACCTACCCTGCCACCATTGTCACCAGTTTTCTGCCCACCTCCCAAACCTACTCCTTTAGAAACTACAAGATGATTTATTTTGTATTGCTTGTTACAACAAAAATGACCAACAATTATTGAAAAATATTTTCGAAAAAATTTTGTGAAAATTGTTGTATCTCACTATGGAGTCATTATCTTAGGACAATGTCCTAAACTGTCTATTGCTTGTTGAGCTTTCTGCAATATTATTTTTGCTTATTGAGCTTAGTAAGCTTCTATGCTACTTTCTTACCTAGTTTGATGTGCTCCTATTGGTTTGTTAGTATTTGCAGAATTTGGAGATGTCATGTGACCTCTACACTCCAGGAACCCCAGTATTTGTAGAACTGGGCCTATACATTTCTTGCTTGTTTTGTCTTGCATTACTTCTGAGATTAGTTATAAAGCTCTAAAGATGGACTGCTGCTTATGTAGTAGCAGCTAAGGGATGTGAGTGTGGATGACTGGACTGGAGAAATAGTACAGTGGGCAAGGCACTTGTTTATCATGCAGCCAATCTGGGTTCAATTTGGTATCCTATTTGGTCCCTAGAGCCTTCCAGGAAGGATTCTTGAGCACAGAGCCAGGAGTAACCTTTGAACATCACTGGATAGGCTATCCCCCCAATAAAACCCTACAAAGACCATTGTGTCTATGAGTTTCAGTGGCTTGCCTTGCATTTCTTTCAAGATTAGTGGTGGAGCTATGAAGTTGGGTCATTGCTTACATGATAATGACCATAGGATGTGGTTGTGGCTGCTAGGGCTTCTGGTAGTATGTGTGTTAGTGATGGTGGTGATGGGATTGATTGAGGCTGTCTGCTCCTACTCTGAGAAAACAGAGTTTTTAGCCTGAAAACCAACATGCCTGGAAAGTTTTGATGGTTTGGCATCTCTTCAGAGAGTAATTGTGAAGGAGTGAAGTTAGCCTATTTGAATGGTTTGCATAGTGGTGGTTGGGGGGGGTGTGGTTGCTTCTGCTAGGGCTTGGGACTTGGTCCACCCCCTCTCAAAAGCCACCCAGTGTTTTCAGCCCAAAGATCTGTGAGTTTTAACAACGTATCTTGTTTTTCTTCTAAGATACATTGAAACTGGGCAGTTGCTTACATGATAGTGGCCATGACTCTGTGTGTCCTACAAAACTTTCTTTTAGATATCACGGACAAAAAAAATTTTCCCAACAGACAAAAGCTGAATAAGTTCACTACTACCAGAATGCCCTTATAACAAATGTTGAAAGGTTTTCTATGTATTTATGTTTTTTAAAAAAGGTTTATTATAGTTGAGTTTTAGTCATACAATGTTCCAACATCCATCCTTCATTTCCCACCTCTGATTTCCCAATTTTCCTTCCTACCCTTTCCCACCTTACTCGTAACCTATCTCTATGGTAGACTCTTCTCTCTCTCTCTTTTTCTTTTAGGCACCATGGTTTGCAATATTGTTTTTTTGGGGTGAGGTGTGGGTGGGGGTAGGTTTGGGTCACACCTGGCAATGCTCAGGGGTTACTTCTGTCTCTGTGCTCAGAGATCACTCCTGGAAAGCTGGGGATTCCAGGCATGGAATTCCAGGACTCAAATCGAGGTGTGTCTGGGATTAGTTGCATGCAAGGCAAACCCCTTACTACAATGCTATTGCTCTGACCTCTGCAATATTATTATTGAAGGAGCATCATGCATATACTTTACTTGTTTTCTGTTTCCAGTTCTTGTCCAGAGTGATCATTTTCAAACTATTATTGTCATAGTTTTGTTCTGGGGTCTTGACAGGATTCAGGTTTTACTCCTGACTCTATACTCATGGATTATTCCTACTGGTTCTCAGTGGACCATATGGGGTGCCAGATATTGAACTCTGGCTAGCCTCATTCAGGGCAAGTGCCTTACCCATTAAACTGTTTCATTGACTCTTATTCAATACATTTAAAAGTTCAGAAAAAATTGAGCAAGTCAATAAATCAATAGGAATAACAAGAAAGCAGAAACCAAAAGACTAATAGAACATCTTCATATATAATAGTTTTAAATATAAATTGAACTAACTGAAAGATGCATAGTGACTTGGGTGGATTAAAAAAGCAAAACTCAACTACATACTACTTATAAGTAACTGGCATTGTTATAAATGGCAGCATAATGCATATGTATTATAATTTAATCCCTCACTTATTTTTTTTTTTTTTGGTTTTTGGGTCACACTCGGCAGTGCTCAGGGGTTACTCCTGGCTCCATGCTCAGAAATTGCTCCTGGCAGGCACAGGAGACCATATGGGGCACTGGGATTCGAACCGATGACATTTTGCATGAAAGGCAAATGCCTTACCTCCATGCTATCTCCCGGGCCCCATAATCCCTCACTTATTAATGAATATTTAGGTCATTGTTTTTTTGATTACTAAATAATATTGTAACACAAATCCTCAGAATTATATCTTTGATAGTTTACAGGTGAGTTTGAGACACATTTCTAAAAGTAGATTGTGGGGTCAAATGAAATGTATGTGTTAAATTTGGGTGACTTGACCAAATTTCCCTTCAAACACAGAGCTGCATCTTCTGAGATGAATAGAAACTAGTGAGGTAAAGACATGAACATGAGGGACAGCATGAATTGAGGTCTGGGGCTTGATAAAGTACAGGCTATTTGGAGGAACTGCGTCATATTGTGTCATTGGATTGTGGAGCAAACATTACATTGCAGGGTGACTCATGAGACTGTGGGCACTCAAGTCACTCTGGGGATTTGAGCCTGAGGACTTGACACTGAGGACTTCTCTAAACCACAGGGATTGGCAGACTATAGTTTACTGGCCAAATCTGGCTCACAGTCTCTTTTTGTACATAAAGTCTTTTCCAGACACATCATACCCATTTGCTTATTTGTTGTCAATATCTACTTTTGTTACAAAGGCACAGCTCAGTGGTTGCTACAGAGTGTTTATAGCCCACCATCCCCGAAAACATTTATTATGTGACCGTTAACAGGAAATATTTTCTTGTTAAATTGTTATATTAGCCTGAGATCAGTGGTGGGTATTGGAGGATTTCAAGGACTAGAGAGAGAGAGAAATGGTCGGAGTTGCCTTGGGTTAAACCACTCTGTGGTTATATAGATAGTCAGGGGAAGAAGCTGAGGCTTCTGATGGGGGGAATTTTTTTTAAGCGTTTCATATATATTTTTTATTTTTTTAAAATAATTTTTATTTTAATTATGACAACAAAGATGCAAAGAAAGAGGACAAGGTAAAGTTACAGTGGAAGCACAATCACCCATAAATAGAGTTCTCCGTAGTCCCCTTGATGATATCCCAGCCTTGAAATTTCAGCCAGAGAACATTAAGAAAAACAAAGATGAACCCATGTACAATACAATTACTTTGTCCCTCAAATCTGATGGGGGGAATTTAATGCAAGGATTCAGGCAAGAGTTGCAAGCCTGGAATAGTGCAGAGAAATTATGGATGAAAGTAGAACTGTGGATCTGGCCACATTTAAGAGGCCTGCAGAGGGGCTGTATTTGAGTGGGGGAAGTTGGGATGCTATGGATATCTGGGAAGATGCTGTGTTGGTGGGAATTTGTTGAAGCAGAAACTGAGTACTTACCTCAGATTTCTTCCTACCTGCTGAGCCTCTTCTACCCAAAGAGTCTGACTGCTTTTGAATTGAAGGACAGCTCAGATTACTCTCAAACAGGCCTTCCAAAGAGGAGACCCAAGGATGCCTTAGAAGGCTGAACTTGATTTTATTTCTCATAGCACTGACTTAGCTTTTATTTATTTATCTATTAAAACATTATTTTTGGTCACTGCAGCAATGCTCAGGGTTTACTCCTAGCTTAGCAATTATGGATCACTCCTGGTGGATTCAGGGGAACACATGGGACTCTGGGAATCAAACCCAGGTCAGCTATGTGCAAGGCTCCAACCGTCAGATTTAATTTTATATCCAATCCATCTTCCTAGTATTCTGGCCACTTAAAAGTTTATCATCAATGGTGTGGGAGTGATAGCACAGTGGGCAGGATGTTTACCTTGCTCACAGCAAACCTGGGTTTAATCCCTGGTATCCCATATGGTGCTCCAAGCCTGCTAGGAGTAATCCCCGAGTGCCACGGAGTATGGCCCAGATACCAAAATATAAGTTTATCTTCAATATAACTTAAATGATTCCTGAAGTAGATAATTTGGGCTCATGAGATAGACCGGGCCTTTGTATTGTTTTCACATATCTCCATAAAGAAAAAAATTCTGGTCACTTACCAACAGAGTACACTTTTTCTCATTCTATCCCCACATTTTCTTTTTGCTTCAGTGGTTACTCCCACTGATATTCAACAGACCATGTGGTGCCAGAAGTCAAACTCAGACCTATGATTTCAAAATATTACTCATTCCAATTATCTATCTCTTTTTCCCCTCTCTCTCGCTCTTATAGCAAATGGAGGTACATTCAAATCAGAAGGATTAATCATGAAGAGAAGGTGAAGAGGCAGGGAATAGTGATTCACTGGAATATGTAAGACTAGTGACAATATAACCTATGTATGCCTAGAAGTCATTCTTTCCAGATGTCAGTGGCAGTCTCAGCATCATTGTTTCATTGTTGTCTGAATCATAAGGAATATGTTGTCGTAGTGACAGCAGAAGATAGATCATAGTTCTTTAGGAAAATGAAAAAAAATTAATAAAGAACAACCTTAGTTTAAGGTAGCCTTGAGTAGTAACTGCTCTGACTTCTAGGACAGGGAAGTATGAGACTGGAAGATCTAAGAGAAATATTATTGGGTATGATTGGGGTCTAGAGAATGGCTTCATAATGGAAATCACCTGTGTTGCAAGCATGTGGCCATGAAGTCAATGCCTAGTGGTCCCAGCAGCTCTGTTGTCTGGCACTTTTTCAGTTACCCTTGAATGTGATCTCAAGAACACAGCCACATGCAAGTATCACAACTAAATTAAAGTGAGTGACTTCTCCCCAAGAGCACTGCAGATAAATATGTGTGAATACCATGGTTAGGAGGTGACCCTCAACAAGCATATGCATGAGTTCCCAAGAGTCCTACAATCAAATGTTTGTGAGCACTGGTTGGTGCTGAGTGTGGGGGCCATGATCAAATGTGTGACAGGAGTACTGCAAGTAAGCATGTGTGCAACCTCCAATGGCAGCAGCAAAATGAAGTGGAGGAGGGCTGATATGGTTTCAATAAAGGAAGGAGCGGGGGAGTAGCATACAGAGAGAATGAAGGAAACATTTTAAGAATGGAGATGAGGTGGGGTGGGGAGGAGGGAGATTTTGGGACATTGGTGGTGGGAATGTTGCACTGGTGAAGGGGGATGTTCTTTACATGTCTGAAACCCAACCACAATCATGTTTGCAATCAAGGTGTTTAAATAAAGATATTAAAAAAAAAAGAATGGAGGCGAAGGACCAGTGCTGGAACACATGCTTTGTAATAAGGAGGCACAGATTTGATTCCTCTTGATCCCTGAGCATAAACAGAACTGGACCCTGAGCACTGTGGAGGAGTAGCCCTTGAACATTACCCAATGTGACCTGCGAAGCAAACAGCAAGCAATACAAACTCAAAAAGGAGGTGGTGAGGAAGAGAAATGAGCAGTTTCTTTGCATGAATAATGAGCTATTTACTGTGCCAGGAACTTTATACCCATGACTCAGGTATGCTGCGAGTCTGGGATGCTTTGTCATTATTTTATGCACCAAGAGCTGAAGTTCAGAGAGGACTTGTGCAAAATCTCTGGGAGAAAAAAATGGCAGAAGTGGAACTTGAACCTAGGACTATATGACTTCCATGCCCATGCTCTTTCTTTCATACTTTATGAAGCTGAGAGTCTGGGTAATTGGATCGACAAAGGCAGAAGGAAGAGAATTTTGGAAAGCAGCAGAGCTGGAGGAAGCTCACAAAATCCAAAGTGCTTGCCAAGCCCCACCACTCATGCCTGAGCAGCTGGCTGATTTTTCATAAAATAAAAGAAGTCCCTGAATTGAGAAATATGTGTGTCTCCTAGATTGGATTGTGCAGTGAACAGTAGCCAGAGCGAGCAGTAATCCATCACGGCCTGGCGTTGGCGCGTGCTGCCAGCCGGAGCCCTGGTGGAACTGTCGTGAAGGTGACCTTGCGGGGAAGGCCATGGTCCAACCTCCAGCTGTCCCTCGGGAATCTGGGCAAGGTGGGGAGGGGCCGGGAGAATGGGGTGACAAGTTCCCTCCTCCCTACCCGAGCTGCTTTTCTCTATTTTCTCTTCAGCTTTTTACATGCTGCATCAGTGGATCTGGCAGCAGTTGGCCTGGGTTTGAGAGCCAAGCTCAGGCCAGAGTCTGAGGCTGAGCTTGGAAAAAATGGGTTAAGCCAAAGGATTGAGCACTGAAATTCGGTTTATCAGTCCTGTGACCCCAGATCTAAAGTTTCTCCTTTGTTGACTGAGGATTTGGAATGACCCTCACTAGTATTAATCTAGGAGGGACTGAAGGACTAGATATTTTCTTCACCCAGGAAAAGTGGATGATTAAAGTCTGATTTTGTAGTCAATTAAGGTCAAGTTCAAGTCTCAAACTTGGCTAGGCTGCCAATTTATTATCTGTGAGACTTGGTTAAATTACTTAATACCTAGCCTCAGTTTATTCATCTGTAAAATAGGGATCCTGTAATGAATTCAAGAAAAGAAATAGGAAAAAGTAGATAAAGACTTTATTAAAGGTTAAATGACAGAGACATAGTAAGAATCTTGACAAACCATATTACTATTCTTCTTCCCATTATTCTTCAGGGTCACTTTGCCAGATTATTGTTCTATGAAGAAGTGACCCTCTGTGCTTTCATGGGTTTAGAAGAAACATAATTAAAACTTGCTTTCTGGGGCCGAAGAGAGAACATGGAGGTAAGGCATTTCCTTGCATGCAGAAGGATGGTCCATATGGTCCCCTTAGCCTGTCAGGAGCGATTTCTGAGCGTAGAGCCAGGAGTAACCCCTGAGCGCTGCGGGGGTGACCCAAAAATCTAAAAAAGGGGCCAGAGAGATAGCACAGCGGTAAGGCATTTGCCTTATATGCAGAAGGATGCTGATTCAAATCCCGGCAACCCATATGGTCCCTGAGTCTGTCTGGTCGATATCTGAGCATAGAGCCAGGAATTACCCCTGAGAGCTGCCGGATGTAACCCCAAAAAAACAAACAAAAAAACCCCTAAAAACAAACACAAAATTGCTTTCTGAAATTAAAATAAAATGTAATATTATAGGATTTCCTGCAACATTGTTAGGCTCTCGCCTTCTAACATCTCATAGACTGAACGTGTATCATGCTCCAGGCTCTGTATTAAGGTCTTTGCAAACATTAGCATTGGCTAAGTCTGACTAGCTGCTATAACAAACAAACTCATGAAAGCATAATGATTCCAACACTATGGAAGTTAATTTCATCCTTCACTAAAGTTCAGAATAGTTGTTCATGATTGATAGGAAGCTCTCTTCCAAGTGGTGAGTCAGAGATCCAGGCTCCTTACATAAAAATTGTGGATCTGTCAAGTTCAGCATGTGACTAAAGCATGATCTCATCTTTACCCACAGGCAAAAGGGTAAAGTGCATGAAGGTTTTCATGGGTCAGGTCAGAAAGTGGCACAGCTACTGCTGCTCACATTCCATTGGCCAGAATCCAGTCATATGTCATTTTCTAAAGAGGGGAGGGATGAAGGGAAGGGGTAGACTAGACATTTGACAGGAAATCTGAGGATTTGGGTTTGTTAAAAAAGTATTGAGACAATAAGACTTTATAACACACATTATTCTATTTTATTAGGGGATAGAAGGAGAGAGAGAGACAGAGACAGAGATAGAAACAGAGATGCAGAAACAGAGAGAGACAGAGAGAAAGTGCTTCTGTTAGGGAGCAAGATATTTGAATAAAAGTCAGTGTATCCTTAAGTGGTTTTCTGTAGTAGTTTATCTTTCAGGAGATAGTGAGAGTTATATAGAAAAAGAGGCAACACATATTGATACACGTATGATACATATGATACACGTTCAGTCTATGAGATGTTAGAAGGCGAGAGCCTAACATTTTAGCCAATGACTAAAATTTTCCAAGAAATTTACATATAAACCCATTTAATTTGCAAATTTTATGAAGTAGTTTTTTCAGAAATTCCATTATATAGATGAGAACACTGAGGCACAGAGAGGTAGGTAGCTTGTTCTTGTTAGGGTACCATTTCAGGTTTGTGTGTAAGTAGAAGGGGACATCAAGCACTGAGGAAGTCAAAGAGCCTGTACTTGCTGACTGAGTCAAGGGAACCTCAGGCCTCTGCTTTTTCACTCTATCCCTGCAGGACCTTGAAAAATCTGGCACCTGTTAGAGTCCAACAACTCTACATTTAATTCCTAGCTTACATGCAAGCTGAGATTTGGCTTGTTTCTACAGAGCAGAACACACAAAAGAACAGAGATACCATCCCTAGGTGAGGTACACAACAACTTATTGTGTTTCTGTTTTCTTTTTGGTGGTACCAGAATCAGACCCAGGGTTTCACAAATAGAAAGCAAAGGCTCTTATGCTGATCTACACCCCAACTCAAGGTTTTATTGCTAAGAGGATGCTGAGTCTATTGGGCAAGGATCTGACCTGGGTCACACAGTCTCTCATCTAGTTAATCATTTAATGGTAGCAGAACTCATGGCCCAAAATATTTTCTAGCTCAGAAAAATTTCCCCAGCTCAGCTTTTGTCTGGAACCTTTTATCTCCATGGACTGCAGCTGTTCTCTGACAACTTGCATGATGGTCCTGGTAAATTCCAAGAAATACTCTAGTCCACAGAGTCCTTTGTTGAGAGATAAATAGCAAAGGAATCTTCAGTGAGTTTCTTTTCTTTCAGTGGTCTAACAGTTATAATGGTGATCTCAAATAAAGGGCCCCTGTGCTAGAACTGCCAATTTTGTTCCTAATAATGTATGTGTACTAAACTCCTTACTCATCAAGGTTTCCTTAACTCTCTGATGTCTTTGTGATTCTCTCCTCCAGAAGCAGAACAAAGGCCTCATAATTATGGGCCAAATGTAGCCCTGTGAGATTAATGTGTTTTTTTTTTGTTTTTTGTTTTTGGGCCACACACAGTGACGCTCAGGGGTTACTCCTGGCTATGCGCTCAGAAGTCGCTCCTGGCAGGCACGGGGGACCAGATGGGAACCGGGGGATTGAACCATGGTCCGTCCTAGGCAAGGCAGCAGGCACCTTACCTCCTGTGCCACCTCCCGGCTCCCGGGATTAATGTTTTAATGGGAAGCTGCTGCCCACTCACACATCCACTCTCCATTCCATATCTCACTAGTTATTCCATGCCCCGACCCAGACATCATCCTTCCCAACAAGAGCCCTTTCATCTTCTGTTTGTCCTCCAGGCCTCTCTTCTGACTCCTTCCAACTCTATACTGCAGACACAACCTGTTTCCTAGTTAAATTCAGCTGCATCATTTACCCATCTATTTTTTATTTTATTTTTTTTTCATTTACCTATCTAAATACACCTTTGTCATCTCTCTTTTTCTTGCACTGAACTCCAAATTCCTTAAATGGGCCTGTGGTTTTCATCCTTCATAGTCTGAGCTTTGCCTGTCCTCTTCTGTCTTCATTCCTTCAACATACTACACAATTCTTCATACCAGATATCAGATTTTGTACTTGCTGTTCTAATGGTCTATGGTGTCTTTTCCTGCTCATCTACTAAGCCAAATCTCCAAGGTCTAACCAAAACTTTGTCTCCTTTTGAATAACTCAACTCATCCTGCCCTGGACTTCCACATGCTTTGCAATCTCCTATTATATTGCACACTATTGTATTGAATTCCTTGGGATATGCCTCTCTCCACTGGGGAGTAAAATTCTGGAAGACAAAGGTAAGGGAGTAGGGTTCTGGGTCCCCATTAGTGAGTTTGGGTCTTATAGGTGGGCTCTAGATAGTGCTGAGGATTTTCAGGATATTGTAAAGTTTGTTACCTGTCTGGCAATGGAAGATCTTGTGCTCTCCTCACAAGGCTTCAGTCATACTCTAACCCCAATAGGTAAAGCCATTTGCTTTGTAAAGAATAGTAGGAAACTCCTGATTGGTCAGGCTGGTTCTTCCGTTTCTAAATTTTCCTTGATGTCTTCAACAGGGAGTTGATCCAACCCCTTCCAAACACACCAACTTCAGACCCTGTTCTTGATTTCCAGCTCCTGCACAATTGCAGTGACTTTGGAGAGACACAGAAACTCTTTGCTCCAAGATGCTCCAGTCTGAGACTGTGGAAAAATGTGTTCTGGGAGCCTCACCAGTAGGCAGATACACAGACTAGAATTCATACTTCCACTTGGGAAGGACTTGAGAGCGCTGCTCAGATGTGGAACCTGCATGGCAGACCCTGGGCTCAGAGTTGTATAAAGGTAGAGTAGATAGTATTTATTTTGGGGACACAGCCTAGATAGGTATGGGGGAGGGGCAGGCCTATAAGCAGGCATGATGATCAGGGTGATTATACATATGGGGTTATGATGGACACTCCAGAGGTCCAGGGCTAGGTGAGATTAGGACTGGGAGGGTGAAGCTGAGTTCTATGGACTTTACCCTGGAGTTCTGTCCCCCACCCAGGTTACCCCTCCAGGCTACTCGTCTCCTCGAGGAGCAATGCCCAGTCACTTCTCTCTCATTTAATCTTCTGTGTGGGTCTACTTTAGGATTTTGGACACAGGGCTTTTTAGCACTTGTCTCATTGGATGATGATTGGTCTTCACCTTGTTGTGCAGCTCCTATTCTCAGTGTGAATAATCTTAACAACAATGCCATGACTTTAATGATGGTGATCATTTTAAGAGCTTTCTATATCATTAGTCTTTCTGATGAACCTATATGGTTGTGGCAACGAGTATCTCTATGATGCATTTGGGAAAACAGACAATTTTATTTCCATGTACCTAAGATCTCAGCAGTGGGAAGTGTTAGAATAGCAGTATTGGGGCTGGAGCGGTGGTGCAAGTGATAGGGCATCTGCCTTGCATGCGCTAACCTAGGACAGACTGAGGTATCATCCCCTGGCGTCCTATATAATCCCCCAAGCCAGAAGCGATTTCTGAGCTCATAGCCAGGAGTAACCTCTGAGCATCACTGGGTGTGGCCCCAAAACAAAAACAAAACAAAAAAGAAAAGCAGGATTTTCTTGAGTCATCAAGGCTTCACCAATACACTATGCAACTTTGGAGCAGATTAGCTTCAAAGATCACAGTTGGGGAACAGCAACAGGGATCAATATCTTTGGTGCTTGGAAAGTTTTTTCCTTCCATTGTGTCATACACTTAGTAGTTATTACAATTCAAATACCATCTTTTGTCATAGGAAGTTGAGAGCCTATGCTTCATGCACATGTCAGGAGTGTTCCAGCGATCAGAAGACATGCCATTGCTCAAAGCCAGCATTCAGTAGCCTAACTCTGTCTGAGGTTCCCTGAAGCTGGGATATCTAGTTCCACTCTGCAAAGGCCTTATTCTTCCCTTTACCCAGGTCTTCACAGTAGCTCTTCTTTTCCTGCCAAATAGGGCTACATGGAGAGGGGAGCCTCTAAGATGGGTCCTGCAAGATGAGCAGTGTTTCAAACTGAAGAGAGAAACACAGATAGTTCAGGTAGAGGAGCTGCTGGAACAGGACAAGGGGCTGTGAAAAACTGCTGATGTGTTTGGGGAAGGGGCTCTTGTCCAGAGGGAAGGAACAAGACTCCTCAAAATGAGGCAGAGCCTGAAGTCTTGGGAGAAGGTGAGATTTCCAAGAGAGTGCATAGCACGTCACTAGACAACTGGGAAAGGACCACAAGGAAGCAGGCTGCAGAGTCTGTTTTCATGCTTTAAGGAAAAGTTATGCATTCTCTCAGCACCTTCATTTGCCAGTCTCTGCTCACCATGCTGTGAATGCAGTAGAATGCAAGACTGAGGACCCTCCCTTCCTCATGGAGGCATGTGGGGAAAAGATACATACAGAGGTAAAGTTGCTCTGACAGATGTTTTCCAGGCTATTGAATCAGAGGGGATGAGGAGTACCAGAGGAGAACCACTCTGAAAGTTAAGTGAAGATTTGAAGGAGGTGCAGAAGGTGGATATCTTGGGAAAGGCTGTTCTAGGAAGAGGAAATAGCAGGTGCAAAGGTCCAGAGACAGGAGAATGCCTGGACTGTGGGTGGAGACTACTGGCTATAAATGAATGCACAGTAACTATCAATACTATGATATAGTTATTATGTAATATTTGGCATCAACCTCTGCTATGTAATGCAAGGAATTTCATAAGAGTGATCTTGAAGGAGGCCCTTAATCTGTTTATCTCTTATTAGTAAAATGGGGGTCATAATCTCTGCTTATTGGGTGGCTCAAATGAATTTGTATGCATAAAGAATATGCATAGTGCAGGTCACAGAATACAACTCGTTTATAATTTATTGTCATTTAATATTCTTACCATCATGTCCCTTTAGACTAGAGTCTGTTGAGGACAATGCTGGGTGTAGTTCTCTCTGGTTCATACCTTGGGAAGCCTTATGGTGGAAAGTTTATATGGGGGCATTTTGGGTAAAACATGAACAATGAAATAGTAGAATATGGAAGGAACCAAAACTTTGTTTGCCCCATTCCTCAGCAACTCAGTCCCCAGAGAGTGTGCCAAAGCCTGAGCTGGCTAGAGCTGGAAGTAGCCCCTCCTCTGCGTAGGCGCATGCAAACCCCCAGGCCTGACAATCTATTTGTTATTAGGGTAATAAATAAACAAGTTGCTTGTCAGCACAGGGACTGGCACGAGCGCCTTAGAAGATAAATGCTGCCTCTGAAATAGACAAATATTTACCATCCTCCAGACGACGTTGTCAGCCCTGCTAAAGTCCTCCAGGGCTTAGAATTAAAGGGAACAGTAGAATTTTTTTTTACCCTAATGGAAATCTCTCGTGTACTTGTTCATAACAAAGACTGTGAAAAGGGCCTGTCCTTGAGCACCTACTATGTACTGAGCTTCCTGTACTGCACCATAACTCTTTGGGGGAAGGATTTCTTCACATTACAAGACAGAAAACTGAGAATTGATGAGTGAAGTGACTTGCTAAAGGTCACACAGCTGGTTCTGGAAGAGCTAGGGCTCTGGGTTGGAGCACTGTATGGTGATTTTTGTCGAATCATTAGCATGATGGGAGGAGTGGAAGGGAGGAAGCTACATTTTTCTCCTCTGCCCATCCTATGGCTATCTTGACTTCATGAAACAGATGAATACAGTCCATGAGTATCTGAGCATTTGAATGAAGTTGTCACAAGAAGATGGAAGATGTTAGAGCTTAGAGCAACTATAGAGCCTAAAGTTGGGAAAAACCTTGTTCTGGACAAACGTTGTTTAAACAGAATTCAAGAATCAACCCTAGTACATAAACCTGTGCTCTGTGTGCATGAATCAAGTGACATTGACCCACATTGCAGACCATGAAACTAAGGTTTGGGAGACTGCTGATTTGTCCAAAGGTTGTTTTTCCAAATATCTTATTGTGCTTGAATCCTTGTTCAAAACTGGTTTTTGAGGAAGTCCAAACTAATTTCCTAATGTGTATCAAATCACTCCTGCCCTAAAGTCAGGACAGATGAGGTGCAGGTAGTAAGATGTGAGGGAAATTCTGGAAGATGAAACATATGTCATGATACAATAGATGTGAATGAGTTACTGGTTAGGGGTTAGGTAAGTGTGGTGACTGACTCACTACTTTACAATTGATCTTAGGTGTGTGTGATGGCATGGACAGATCTTTCAGACCATAAGAAAGACTGTCCAGATCACAGACTCAATTTAATATTTGAGGCTCTTTTGACAAATGATGGTAAGTCATCTCCTCCACTTTTTTTTTTGGGTCACACCCGGCAGTGCTCAGGGGTTATTCCTGGCTCCATGCTCAGAAATTGCTCCTGGCAGGCACGGGGGACCATATGGGGCACCGGGACTCGAACCGATGACCTTTTGCATGAAAGGCAAATGCCCTACCTCCATGCTATCTCCCGGACCCCATCTCCTCCACTTTTATATTAAATTTTTTTATTTTAAACACTGTGTTTACAGAGTTGCTCATAATATAGCCATCTCTAGCATCCAATGTTCCAACACCAATCCCACCACCAGTATAACATTTCCTCCACCCCTATCCTCAGTTTCTTAACTTTCCCTAAATCTGCCCCTTGGCAGGTATAAATAATTTACCTAATATTGTTTGGTACAACTTAGTAGTAATGGAATTATTAAAAAATTTCATTAAAAAACAATTTGTGAAAATGTAGTATCTTGCAGTGGCATTATTATGTCATTATTAGCAGGTTAACTATGCTATTTATTGCCATTTGAGCATTCTGTTGTTGGCTTTGTGGCTTCTATGATAATTTCACATCTAATTTGGCATATTTCTACTGGGAAGTCGGTATTAAAATTATGGAGGTGGGGGCCAGGAAGGTGGCGCTAGAGTTAAGGTGCCTGCCTTGCAAGCACTGGCGTAGGATGGGCCGCGGTTTGATCCCCTGATGTCCTATATGGTTCCCCCAAGCCAGAAGCGATTTCTGAGAGCATAGCCAGGAGTAACCCCTGAGCGTCAAATGGGTGTGGTGCCAAAACCAAAAAAAAATTATGGAAGTGTTGCACACCACATAAGTGGCTGTGAGGTCCAGGACCTCAAGAATCTATTGAACTGGGCCAATGAACTCATATGGTGATAGTGATGGCTCATGGGTGTGGCTGCCAGAAATTCTGGAAGTATAGAGGCATGAGAGAAGTGATCCCTTGGCTCCAAAGAAAGCATGGAGATGCCAGCCACAAAACAGACATACCTGGAGTTTGGAGCAGGTTAGGAATCTCTATAGAGATTAATGGAAAAGTGGTAAAACTGGATCATTAGCATGGCATCAGTTGAAGAGTGGGTCTTTTTTTTCATCAGGGTGGTGGCTTTGCTTGGCTCCCCTCCAAGGGGTCACAGTGTGATCAACTGGAGACCAGTATATCAATGAGGTTTTGCTACTAGTTTTACCTTTCTTTTGAGAGCAACCATATCCATATTTAATAGAATATTTCCCAATAGATTAACTGGCTTAAGGATGATTTTAATTAATTGAGCATCATTAAGAAAATACCAGTAATTGCAGATGAACCTGATGGTAACAACCAAAGGCTGTGAAAGTCTGGACTTGGTACAAAAAGGAGACTCAACTCAGTACTAGAAATGACCTCTGCTCTCCCAAAGGGCAGAGGCAGACCTGTTCTCTTCCTATTCATGAACAAAGCATTCCTTTCCTCATATCTTTCCCTTAGGGAGTGCTCTGCTGTTCTCATTCTCTGCACACCTTTCTCTAGTGTTTCTCTTCTCACTCTCTCCTTTTCTCTCTTTCTTTCTCCTCTAGTTTAATAAATGATCCTTGTGCTTGTATGGGACTCTATGACAATCCCTGGTAACCCAGGACCCAGGGAGGTTCAGACATAGGCATGTGCTTCAGAGCTTATCCCTGAACTGATAATGACTGACATGACAAGGAAAGCATAACAAGAGAAAGTCTGAAGAAGATTAATCAAATATAAACATCTGAGAGATCACATCTCTGGGAAGCTGAAAGTGCACCAAGTTTTGAAGGATGCAGAAGAGTTGGAACTTATTTTCCTTGATCAGGCGGATACTTTTCTAAGAGTAAGAATATTGTCTTCTCCACCTAGTTCAGATCCTCTGCTGTCCGATGCCCACACTTCCTTAGTCATACTATAAGTTTAGTGAGAGGAAAGAGCTAATTAAGAGCCAAGTCTGAGTACTCCTTCTTCACAACCTTTTAATTTCCTAATGTGGTTCTATCTTTATAATTCCAGTGATTTCTTTAATTTTCTCAAATAATCTCATATATTTCTGTGTTATCTAATCCTAAATAAAACTTTCTCCTTAGTCTATTCTTAGCCTACTCCTTATTCTACTCCTTAGTCTACTTCTGAATATATCCCTACCTGGGGGGGTTGTATTGATTTACTACACTTACTGAGAAACTTATGTGAGCACCAGATCCAAATTTTCTGTTACCGTTTCACCCAGAGAACCCACGAATAGGAAGATTTCTGCTCTCATAATTTCAGGGCATATCTAGAGATATTAGATTTTCATGGTGAGGCCCATAGGCATCAAGTCAAAGGTAACATAGCAGTGATGGAATAAAAACATTTTGTCCCATTTATTTAAATAGCTGCAGCCCCGTTTTTTCTTTTTTATAAATATTTTATTTAAACATCTTGATTACAAATATGATTGTAGTTGGGTTTCAGTCATATAAAGAACACGGCCTTCATCAGTGCAACCTTCCCATCACCAATGTCCCAAATTTTCCTTCTCCCCACCCTGCTGCCTGTTTTTGAGAGAGGCTTTCTAATTCCTTCCTTCATTCACATTGTTATGATAGTTGTCAGTGTAGTTATTTCTTTAACTGTACTCACCACTCTTTGTGGTGAGCTTCATATTGTGAGCTGGACTTTTGTCTCTGGGAATTATTGCAAAAATGTCTTATTTTTCTTAAAACCCATAGATGAGTGAGACTATTCTCTGTCTCTCTCTCCCTCTGACTAATTTTACTCAGCATAATAGATTACATGTACGTCCATGTATAGGAAAATCTCATGACTTCATCTCTCCTGCATAATATTCCATTGTGCATATGTACCACGGTTTCTTTAGCCATTCATCTGTTGAAGGGCATCTTGGTTGTTTCCAGAGTCTGACTATTGTAAATAACGCTGCAATTAATATAGGTGTGAGGAAGAGATTTTTTTGAATTGTACTTTTGTGTTCCTAGGGTATATCCTTAGGAGAGGTATAGATGGATCATATGGGAGTTCAATTTCCAGGTTTTTGAGGAATCTCCATATAGTTTTCCATTTTTATGTGGGATGTCACACCTAGAGATGCTGAAGTCTTATTCCTGGCTCTATGCTCGGGAATAATTTTTTGGGCAGGGTTTGGTGGACTATAATAGGTCAATATATAGAACTTGGGTCAACAACTTGTAAGACAAGTGCCTTATCCACTGTACTATTTCCTGGACCCATATTTCCCACTTCCAATCCACATATCCTCTACATTTTCTAGTCCAGTAGGCTTACTTTCTGTTCCAGAAGTATATCCCTCATTTTATTGCTTTGTCATTCACCAAGACTGTTTTTTCCATTTTTCATCATTAAAATACTATTAATTCATGCTTGGGAGATGGCTTCAAGGCTGGAACATATACTTTGAATGTGGGAGTCCTAAGTTTGATTTTCAACACTGAAAAGTCCTCCAAAATGAGTAGCACACCGTGCCCCTGTGCTCCTATTACAAAATGAATGTGTCTTTTTAGACTCAAATGAGAGTTTGTTTCTTCCATTTGCCCCCAGTTATCCTGTAAACCTCCTTTATCATGTCTCAATGGGCTTTTAATAATATTCTGCCTGATGTTATACTTCTCATGATATATATTTACCTATTTCTTGATTGTAAGCTGCTTAAAGCAAATTCTCACTCTCAATGTGTGCATAGATCTGGGGTATACAGTTGTAAGCAAAGGATTTTGGATTCATACTTGGGTATTTTGATTACAAAGTATAACTTCTGTATCACTATGGGATATACACAAAAGCCTGACTTTCCCAACCTTTCGAATGATAACAATATTTTGGGCTTTGTATTATTTGAAAGAATGAATCTTAAATTCTGAACTTTGGCTTTCTCAGGAGGTTATTGGATGACTTTGGCTTTTCTAGGTGAAACATACTGGGAACAGGCATTAATGAATCAGCCATACAAATTACGTTATCTTGTGAGAAAAACTTGAGAGTAAGAAACATGGTCCAAAGATAGCAAGAATAATAAGAATTGAAAAATATTAATGTGGTTAGGAGCATTGTCATCATTGAGAGCTGTTTTGTCAATGTCATAGCTTCAAAAGCGACATTGGTATGGACTGAGAAGCAGATTGTCAGTGTAGATACTACATCAATGAGTACAGAAATGGTTAAAAGATCTTTGGATAACTTTCATGGTAGGCATTGAAGATCAGGTGCACTTGTGATCATTTTAAATCCTTATAAACAATATTGTGCCATGGGAAGATCAGGATTTGTTTCCATAATCAGATAAATAAAATAGAGATGGGACTAGAATGATAGTGCTAATAGGGTACTTAACTTGTTCTCAGATGGTCTGGTAAAACCCCAGCATCCCATATGTCCCCATGCACCACCAAGATTAATTCCCGAGTGCAGAACCAGGAGTAACATCTCCAAATATGGCCCTAAACAAGCAAACAAACAAAAAAAAAACACCCAGAAATATTTGTATTTGTATTGAGGAAAGTATTCATAAAATATTCAGGGATAAAAGATAAACCCTCATATTTCTTGTCCTTTTCAGCTCAAAAACGGGCTCTTTGGGGGTCTGAGTGATAGCACAGTCAGCATTTGCTTTGCATGCAGCCTCCCTGGGTTTGATTCCCAGCATCCCATATGATCTCCTATACTTTCCAGGAGTAATTTCTGAGTACAGAGACAGGTATAACCCCTGAGTGCAGCCAGATGTGGCCCAGAAACAAAATGGGGTGTTTAGAGATCATCTGAATGATTGTGACTTGTTTCCTTTACACTCGAGGTTTCCTTCGCCTTTCTCATCATTGCTTCAACATTCAGCACCATGGTCAGCACCCCACTAACCTTTAAATACCTTGGTTAACCTGCTTCTCAAATGGATCAGTATAAGACATTTCCTTGGCATTAACTGAGCATCAGGTGGTATGAGAGGCCACAAAACAAAAAGATGCATTTTAATGCCTAAAAATAAGATGGAAAAAACATGTGTGGAAATGATTCAAACAGAGTGGAAAGTGTGGGTGTGGGGACTCTGGGTCAAAGAAGGCTTTCCTTTGAATGCCCAGCCTGAGCTGAATCTAGAAGAGAATAGAGGTAGTGAGGGGCCACTGAGAGGTTTTAAGAAGAGGTATGATCCATTTGGTGTAATGTGGGAAAAAGGAAAAGGGTGAGAGGAAACATAGATGTGACTTGAAAGAGTCAATGAGATAAAGGAACATCCCCAGATGTATCCTAAAAGGCATAACTAGGTTTTCAATCTGCTTTCAAGATCACATGGAAATATTCTGGGTTTTCTGTTTGTTTACTTTCAACCCTGGACAGTTTCACCCTCTTGATCAATGAAAGTTGATAATGTGGGAGAATTGTGTTACTATGGGCAGAAGAGTAAATATGTGTGCAGAAAGAGGAAGGGAGATTTGCTCATTGGTCACTATGCATCATTTGGCCCCTTGGCTTTTCACATATTCTTACTGAATTGTCACAATCACCAAGGAATAATGAAATCCTCAGTTTTTCTTTGTTTTTTATTTCACCTTCAGTTTGTGGACCACACCTGGTTGTGTTCAGGGTTTACTCCTGGTTGTGTGGAATCAAACTTTGATTAGCCACATGTAAGGCAAGCACCTTAACCACCACTCCCAATCATCATGATAAAAATGGAAAATCAGAGGGTGGATTAATTCCAGCCCAAGGTCACACTAAATAAAATTGGGAATTAGGACCCGAATCCAGGTCTGTGTGCTTCCACACTCCTCATATTTTTTCCTCAGCATATGTTGTTTGGATGGACAAGGAAATGGAAAATTATCCGACAGAGAAGCAGAATAGTGACTCCTGGGCACCCACTCCTGTAGTCTCCTATTCCACATAAAGGAATAACCACAATAAGTATTCTTTTCTCAGTCTAAATCCTAGAATTTTGGGAGCCTATAACGGACTCAATCTGTGACATGGGTCTTTCTGGGTTTTGCTTGCCTTTTTTTTTTTATCACTCCTGTAACTGAATATTATTGAAATGGTTACTTCTGTGTTCAGGGAGGAGGATGAAGGGTTTCATATTAGTGCCAAGTACCTGCTTTGACAACCCCGTGATGTCCTTGGCACTCAAGTTTTGGAGGCTGCGCCATTCTTTCAGGGCCTTTTGCAGTGACTGTGGCAGTGTGTGCCGCAGAGCCGGAGGAAGCTTTATGGAGATGGTCACACTCCAGTGCCTAGCCTACTTGTTGGAACTTTCCAGAAATATTGCACTGCAGACATTTTCCACGCCGTTATGCTAATGGAATCAGGAAAAATCAATTGTCCTTAAGGAACAGGGGAATGAGACGTGCTGTAAATGCCACGGGATGAGTGATTGGTTGATTGCTTGCCTGCGATCTGAGAGCGTCTCATCCCTACATTATTCTGATGAATTTTTATGGCTTGCCTCCTCTCTTGCTTGCTCCCCCCTTCTATCCCCCACACTAGCTGGAGAAGAAGGTTTATGGCTTGCAGCTTCTCAGTTGATTGAATGCAGCTGGCATTGTTGCAGCAGAGGACAAATAGGTACATTTGCTTTACAGGCTGAGAAAAGTGGGTTTGGAGAAATTGCACCACCACGTCCCTCTGCAACAAAGGCGCCCTTAAAAATGCAGATTTTTTTTTTATGAAATGACTTTACTCTCCTTCTTGGCCATCCCTAATCTTCCTATCAGAGGAAAGGGCAAAAAAAGAAAAAAGGTTTGGGGAAAGAAAGATATGGCTTGCAGTTCTGCGGAAATCCGATTTTTCATTCTTATCACAAAGGAAGCTAACGAAGGCATTTCATTAGTATTCATTTTAGACCGATGTGATTTTCTCCTCTTTGCTAACACATAAATAAATAAATAAACAGCTGAACCATGTCTGGGAAACTGCCGACAAGGCGGCTTGGAGCAGAGGTCAGCATTTTCTGCAATGAGTATGCATCACATTCAGCAAGGTGGCCAAAAGAGCAGACCCAGTGCTCAGAAGGGCCATTTGGGGCAGGGAGAGACAGTTTTGGTGGTCAGGCTCCTTGGATTTCAAAGTTGGAGTCTTGCTTGGAAAAGGCAAACAGACTGTGGTAGCTGTGACTGGTATTTGCTATGGTTCTGACTTCTGACCCTAAGCAGAGAGGCTGGATATCAATACTGGTGGGGCCACAGGGAGCGCCTTCTGTTGTTTGCTCTTTTCTGTTTCATCCTGGGGCAGTTAGTCCCTGTTGACATGTGGGGAATTGTATGGCATGAAAGTCTACATGTGTTTGTCTGGAAGGAGGAGCTTTGGGGACACAGTTGTTGTTTTCCTCCATCTACAGGGACTCTACAGGCAGATGGTCAGGCTTGTTGTTTTGGACCCTAAAGATTTAAACTGGGACTTAAACAGGAGTGAAAGTGATAGAGAGGTCAGGGAACTCAGCAGATTTGAGATCAAATTCAGACCAGGCATTTTATGTCTCTGACCAGTGGCAAGTTGGCATACACATTCATAAAATGAAGTAAATTAGAATGAAACTCAATCTCATTATGTTCGAATGACTGTCAAGAATGATAACATGCAGGGTTGGGAGGTGGCTCTCTACAGCAGTATGAGAGGCCCCTTAACAGCAACGGGAGAACAAAGATTCAGTGAAACTGGAAATTGTACAAACTCTGGAAAGCAGGTCCCTCGTGTCTGAGGTCAAAGCTCTTTCCCTCCTCTAGCCCAGGGCCATCTTGTTCAGCTGCTTAGGCTGTTGTGAGGAGGAAGTTTGATATCAAGCAGAGAGCTGCATTTACTTTCCACTAAAAAACCACACCCATTTTGTCTCAAATATGAAGTCATTTGACATATTCCCTTTTCTCTCCTGGATGATCCACTCCTAGAGGGCTGTGGTGTCCCTTTGTAACCTCTGTTCTTGGTCTTGATGTTTATACAGCTCCAACTTGCCTTAGTGCCTCCATTGGGTATTTTCTGCCTCTGCCTCATGCCCTTGACTCTGCCTGGAATTTAAATCCTTGGCCTTTTCTTCTTTTGCCTAAATCTCACTCATTTTATTCAACTGGATGCTCTCATCTTTGGGAAATCGTCCTATTACTCTCTTTCTTTATGGTGGTGGTGGAAAAGGGAAAGGGGGGATTGGGCAACACATGGTAGTGCTGGGAAATACTCCTGTCTGGGAGACCACATGGTTCCAGGCCAGGTTTGAATCAGAGCTAACTAGATACATGCAAGGCGAGTGTTCTAATTTGTGTTCTATCTCTCCAGCCTGGTTCTCCCTGTACTCTGAGAAACTCCTCAGTGTTTTATAGATCTGTAACATTAATAGTAACCTCAGAGCAGCAGGAATCTTGGAGTCATGTGACTTGTTGTCAAAACCTTGTCATCTGTGCCTAATCCCCCTGTGATTTGCCTAGACTTCCTGGCCTCACTTTCCTCAGTGACCATGGGAATCATATTAGTACAAATACAAAAAGGTGGTTTGAGTCATTGAACACTATTTGTAAAACAGTCAGTAGGGTACCTGGCAAATAAGAACCCTTAAACTATTTATTAGATGAACAAGTGAATGAAGTTTCTCCATTGGCTGGAAGTCTGAGTGAAGAGGATTGAGAATATATTTGAAAAATTCCCATACTCCCATCCATTATTCTATAACCTTAGTGCTCTCTGCATGCCCATGGATATACACTAACCCCACCATGTACTAGGCAATTTGAGGGAGGAAGGTAGAATTGAATGTCGCATGGCAGGAACAGGGCAGAATTGTCCAAAGTCATTGTCCAAAGTCCCAATAAGGAATGGTTGCTCAAGGACCCAGGCTCCCCTATTCCTCACCTGTTTTCCAGCTCTGCTTCTGTGGATTCTTGATCAACTACTGGGATCAGGGGTACTCAGGCAAGGAGGATCTAGAATCTAGTTCAAACATGGCTGGCTGGCCTGTGTGACTCCAGGCCATGGGCTTTCTCATCCATCACAATGATAACACTTCCCAGACAGACTGACTCGCTGGCCAAGTTGTAGTTAATGGGAAGAAGGGGCTACTCAGCTCTTAGGAGCTGTAGGGATGGGAAGATTGCTGCAGCCGCGAAGGGTGGACATGATTCTTACTGCCTCTTGAAATACAAACGTCCCTACAGTCAGGTTTCTGGACCCAGCCTCTCAGAGGAGAAGGCTCTGCCCTTGAAAGCCACTCTCAGCTCTGGCGTTTCCTGTGGGTAATTTGAAACCGGGGCTCAGAGAACTGAACTCCAGTTAATGGTTTTCAATAAAGAATTAAGTGCTGCTCGTCAGGCTGGCGCTGGGGCCCGGTTTCCCGGAAGGGGGTGGGGGTGGGGGCCGTGGCAGGCATTTAGAGATACGTTTGTATTTTCCGGTCAGTTAGGCAGCCTGATGAAAAAGGGATAAGCTCAGGCCATAGCAGCCAGAGGGCGGAGTGGAGGGGGTGCAGAGAGGGAGGTCCAGGCACTATGCAGGCTGGCCTCTCACCCCCAGCCACTCTCCTCCACCCAACTGGGAGTGGTGGACCCTGGTATTAGAGCCAGCTCAGCTGTTTCCACCAGAGGCCCAGACCGTCTGTCGGGCACCTGACTGGGTCCTCAGCCCCTTGGGGTCAACCCCTTTAGGAAAAAATGCTGCAGGCTTTTCTGTAAGTGCTTTTGCCCACACTAGGTAGTACATGGTGATAACCACAGATATCACTCCTGATTTTCTGCACTGTTATTCTTCTTATCAGTTTTGCTTTGCAGATGGAAACACTGAAGTACCAAGAGGTACCCTCCCTTGTCCCCCAAATCACACAACTTCTGAGAGGCAGACCTCCATGTCCTCACCACATATTTCTTCAGAGGTGGGGATGTAGCGTCACTATGCTTTAGAATGACCTCCCCCTCACTCAGGACTCTACTGGAAAACACAACTCACTTCTAACTCCAGCCCGAGGTTGGGAGAGAGGTTCACTTGCTTTGTTTCACAAAAACGGAAATGGGGGTTCAGGGATAAAGGGAGAAGTTAAGAAGGCATTGGGACATGGGGGTAAAGTAGAAGGCCCAGGAGAGAGAGGAAGTAACAAAAGTCTTAAAATTCTTCCTATTGTCTGACATGGTACTTCCATGTATTTGGGGGAGCATTTGCAAAGGAAAAATTCTACTAAAAGAGATGATTCTAAAGGAAAGAGATTATAGTATATAGGAAGTATGTTATTTATAGAATAATATATAAGACTATTAAGTACCTAAGAAGCAATTGAAATATCCAGTGCTATGGTGGTTAGAGTTCGGTGTTTTCTACTGAAATAGTCTGCAGTCATGGAACATAATGATTCTGGGGGGTAACTCAGTAACCTGGGAAAGTACTAATAATATGAAGTTAAGTCAGAAAAAAGTAACACAAAATTTTATGAATAATAAATCTCAGATATAAACCAAGCAGGAGGCATTATGCCAAAGAATAGCTTCTGTATTAAGATGATGAAATTGTAAACATTTTCTCTTTTTTTCCAATTTTCTTTAACAGTTTGTTTTAAAGTGGGTAAATTAATGTAGAAGGGCTAAGATTTTATTGAATGATATAGGAAAAGTTATATATATATGTATATATATATGCTTTCTCTGTACTTGTTTCCTAACTGATGAAAATGTGGGAAAAATGCCTTTGCTTTCAGGATTGATATATTTTTTCTTCTTCTTCTTCGTTTTTTTTTTTTTTTTGGAGGGACACATTCAGTGGTATCGGGGATTACTGTGGCTCTGCATTTAGAATCACTCCAGGAGGGTTAGAGACCATATGGGAGGTTGAGGATCAAACCCTTCTTGGAAGGCAAGAGGCTTACACTCTGTGTTATCTCTCTGGCACTTGGATTGCTTCTTATATTGAGATAAAAATAAGATAGCTAATACAGTCCCTGGTCATAGGTAACTGATAATGAATGCCCCTGTTGAAATTTCTTCCACTTCTAGCATCCTGTATTCTTACTGAGGTTTGTACAAGTGAGGATGGAACAGATTAATTTTTCAGAGATGGGGACTTCTTATGGAGGTATATATACCTCAATGGAGTTATAAACGTCTTCACTGCCTGATATCATCCACAAGATGGAATTTCCAAAGAGTTAGTTAGATCTTAAATCCCAGAAGTGCTCCTTGGGGCTTAGAAAAGAGAGAGTTATATTTCCTTCTCTAAACTATTTACTCTTCTCTTAGTCATGTATTCCACCAAGATAGCCTTTTGAATGTCATCTCCCAGAACTTCTTGTAGGAGGTTGAGAAGTGAGTTGTCTCATGTTGCCCTGCTGGGGACCCACAGTCACCCCTTCTCACTCTACCTACTCTCATGAGTTTTCCCCAGCAGAGAATTATGATAAATAGATAGGTTAGTGCTGACTTTTGGTTTACTAGGCAGAAGAGGGGCAGTGAGGAGTTTGTCCCCAATGTCATTTAGCTTACTAATTGACTCATACTGTTAGAGACTCAGGATCTTTCACCCAAAAGACACTAGGGAGACAGTAATGTAAATGCAAGGGAGCTTGTTATAGCATGCTGGGGTCCAACATCCAACCTAAGAAATGAGGATGCTGAGAATGGTTCACATGTCAAATTTAAAGGAGTACCTAGGCCCGATCTAGAGTGTGGAGTCATCTAGCTATCTGTTGCTGCAGACCCAGGGTGCATTTGTCATCTGGCTGTCTGTCAGCTGCTGTTAGCCTTAAGTAGATGTATTCCTGGCATTTACGCCACAGGTCTAGTATTAGGAACGGGCTGTTCTTTGGGCCTAGTCTTTCTACCTTAAAGCTACAGCCTGTCATGGCTGCACTTAGACAGGCAGCAAAAGCCAGGTTTACAGCAGTTAAATTTCTAAAGCATGCAGAGTACAGAAGACAACACAATGTTATCTCTAAATAAAGTCACAGCATATTCTAACATCAACATTTAGGTTACAGTTAATTCTAAATCTTAGTTTCTGACAATACCTGCTCTGCAAAGGAAGTTCACTTGGTAGAACCAGGAGATTTGAAAAAGCAAGAGAAATAAATGTCTTTTCCATAATCAGTTCTTTGACCATGCAATTCTTCCACATTGCCCTCCAGATCTGATTGTGCCCCAGTCCTTAATTTCAGTGCCCCCCTCAGTCATCCCTATAAAACTCAAACATCAATAGGAGAGCATCTTAGCTCTCATCTGGCAATCTTTCTCTTATAGTCTCCCACCATTGCCTCCAGACCTAATTGCTTTCTGCTGCTCCCTATAGGGTTTATACCCCCATAAGGTTTATTCACTCTTCTTGTTTCTCATAATGCCAACAAACTATTCCCTGAAGCTTAGCTCAAGTGTCCTCTCCACTCTGACAAGATTTGCTACTTCCTCTTGAGCCCATTTTTTATAGATTGATAATGACTTCCCCACCCCAACTACTTCCCACTCCTGGGCTGTGTGTTCCCTGGGCCAGAGACCATGAAGATATTTTTTCTGCATCTTTGAAGCTTAGTTTAGATTCTGGCATAGAAAGCCCTGTGAGTGTTTTCTGAGTGAATTATGGATGACTGTGTGATCTCAGGGCCTCCACCAGGGAGGAACAACATGGCTCCTTGACCGCTTGGGATTGGAAAGTGTTCTCAGATGAATTCTGCTGGCAGACACTTTTCAGCATCACCAACTGCTCATTCCCCAGAGACCTTGTCTCTGCTGAGCTCCCTGATGGATATGAGAACATTTGGCCATAAACTCACTTAGCTGTGGGATTTCAGCCACCATCTTACAGGCAACTCAGCCCCCTCCCCAAGCCTCTCCTTGGACAGTCAGGGTACAGAATGATTCACAGTCTAGCCCTGCTATATCTCAGTCCTAAACCAGACCTCTATAACTCTCTTGCTCAAGGCTCTAAACAGATCAAAACATATCCCAGAGGCATTTCTTCTTATTTCCAGTTTTCTGGAATGTTCTCTACCTGCCCACCTCGCTAACCTTTTTGAGATCTTCTGCTTGGTGTCACCTCTCTTCTGGACCAGGGCCCTGGATTTCCCTAGCCCTGTATTGTCACACTGTTCTGATGTCATAATTCTTATCTTTCCCCACAAAATTTGCAGCTTCCAGAAAGCAAAGGCTTGTTTTCATGTATTTGGGAGTCCCTAGAGCATGGATGGTAGTGGGTGCTCAGAATACAGGCTAGCTGGATATGAGAGGTCATGAGTAAAAACTTAATGTGCCCGAGGCATAAGGGGGAGGGCCAAATACACAGAAATGGGAAAAGAACATTCTTTGTGCCTGAAGGGGAGCTGAGAACACTGCAGAACAGAGTGGGTTGGAGAGACACCTGGTCTTCAGAACTCAGCCTGTTTCAGTCCAGCTCTGAGCCCTTCTCACACATGTCCAAACCTGTTTTCTTATCTCTAATATGTAGAGGTCGCCCTTCCTAACTCAGTCTACCTCAGAGAGGGGGTAGATGCCACATGCACATCAAGTGGGGCATTTCTGTGTAAATTGTTAAGTGCAGGGCCTCTGCTGGGTGGCAGTGCCCACTAGAGGGAGTGGCAGAGTAAGCCAGGCTTCCTTAAAGTCTCACAAAAGGGTTATCAGCTCTGGCCCAAGACATGGGCTGGGTTAGAGAGAGGGGACACAGGAGAGACAAGTCAGAGTGGGATGAGGTGTCAGCTCCCCACTTTTGGTGTTCTCTCCAAATTCAAATGATGTCTGGGATAACTTTTTTTTTTTTTTTTTTTTTTTGGTTTTTGGGTCATACCCGGTAGTGCTCAGGGGTTACTATGCTCAGGTTCTATGCTCAGGAATCGCTCCTGGCTGACTCTGGGGACAATATGGAATGCCGGGATTCGAACCACCTTCTGTCCTGGGTCGGCTATGTGCAAGGCAAACACGCTGCCACTGTGCTGTCTCTCCAGCCCTGTCTGGGATAACTTTGAGGTGCCAGAAAAGAAAGAAATCAGAAAAACCTAGTCTGATGGCTCATGATGGGAGTAGAAGGCAGCTCTAATACTTCATTAATTACATTAATATATGATTGTATGATGATGGGTAGAGTGACATATGTCAGATCTTTGGTTCTTTCCATGAGCATTAACTTAAGGACTTCAACCCCAGGCCCTTGAAGCCAACTTTTAACTAGCCTAGGGACCTCAAATGCTTATGGAATGTTACCTTAGTGGGACAGGGCTGGGGTAAGCAGATTTCCATCCATGGATGCTTGAAACATGCAGGCAAGACCTTCCAGTTGATTAGCTTCCTCTTAGCTGGGGCGGGTGGGACCAGATGAGGCCAGCTGGAGGAGAGCTCTGGTAACCCAATTTGCTGCGCAGAGAAGCCAGTCTGTCTGGCAAAAGCTAATTGGAAAGCTGCTTCCTCTAAGCCTGGACCCAGGAGGGCGTAGGACCTGGCTAGGCGGGGCCCCCTCCACTAGGCCCACATCACTTAGTGCTTTGTGGGAGCGGTTCCCAGTGGGAGAGCACTTAGCTCTGGTAATTGGCCAGGCAGGCTCATCATTAATTCATGCCAAATTGTATTTATGAGAAGAGAGAGAGAGAAGAGAAGAGAGAGAGAGAGAAAGAGAGAGAGAAAAGTAGAAGTAGGGAATATATAAATTTCTAAAGAATGAGTCTATTTTGAGACCTGACTGAAGCAGATTTAATTTGGGGTGAAGAAAATATCTCATGTAGTTGAGTTTCAGTCATGCAATGTTCCAACACTCATGGATGAGGAAAATTTGAAGGTTCTTTGCTAACTGTATTTGACCTGAATAAGTTACCGTCCCCAGGAACTTGTAGTTTCCTAATCTTTGATAGACAATTCCTGTGAGCTATCAGTCTTGGAGATGGCTTCTTGAAGATTGAATCCAGAAAACAGAGATGGGTTCTCTTCTATAGGTTCTGGGAGGCAAGGAGCCATTTGATGTTCACGAGATTATTGATGTGGACTGAAATAGAGGATATCTGCTATCATCTGGATGGAAATATTTAAATTTTATTTTTATTTCTGCTGGCTTATTATCTCCTTGGGTTGGGTTTTTTTTTGTTTGTTTGTTTTTGGGTCACACCCGGCAGCACTCAGGGCTTACTCCTGGCTCCATGCTCAGAAATCGCCCCTGGCAGGCACAGGGGACCATATGGGATGCCAGGATTCGAACCACCGTCCTTCTGCATGAAAGGCAAATGCCTTACTCCATACTGTCTCTCTGGCCCGGGTTGTGTTTTAAAGTGGTTTGCTTTAGGGTTACTCATTATACACACACACACACACACACACACACACACATATGTATAGTATTTTTTTTTGTTTATTTGTGTGGGCTAAACCCTGTGTGCTCAAGGGTTACTCCTGGAACCGCTCAGAAATTATTCCTGGCAGGCTCAAGGGAAAATAACAATTCTGGGGGTTGAACCCAGCCAGGTTGACTGAGTGCAAGGCAAATGCTCTACCCACTGTGCTATCACTCCAGCTCTAAGTAATACGTTTTAATGTTGGTCTATCTCCTACTTACATTTATATTGTTAGCACTTTATGAAGAGCAGAGATTCTTAAATTTATTTCGTCAACTGATGCCTTGTCAAGAAAAAAATTATTCAGTGTTCCCATGAAATCTACTTTCAAACAGAAAATGACTCCCAATTGGACGAGAATCTACTATATTCACCCTGGATAGTTCCAATGTTCCCAAGAAAGTCCACCATGTTCCCCCTTAAGGTTTTCCTCCCTATCCCAAGAAATAATAAGATTGCTTAATTTTGATATAAATAATATAGTCTTCTTTGTGAAATTTTTGTTCTCCTGTATCATTTTTTTTGCTGTCTAATGTGCACTGGTTTCTTACAACAGTTTCATGTATTTGTTAGCTTGCCTCAAGAATCAAGACAAACTCAATTCACCTTGCTATCTAAAGAGAAAAACTACCCTGTTATTGTATCTTCAGGAACTTCCTATAAATCATGGAGTTTAAGTCAAAAATGCCTTTTTTTGGTGGTGCAAGGGATTGATTGGCTTCAATCAATTTCCCTCAAGCATCGGAAATGAGCCAGACCCCTCACTCCAAGAAAACAGAAGACTTTTTAATTTTAGAAAATGTCCACAGCATGGAATTTCCAAGGAAGTCTCTAACAGGGTTTGGTAGATAGAATGGAGGATGGTAATGATTAGATCATTCTAAGTCCTAGTATCTTCCCTCACTTCCCTCTTTCCCATAGTCTTTAGAACAAAGTAAAAATTTATATCATGTTCAAAATGATATAGTACTTACAATATGAATGTTTTCAGGATTTGCAAAGAAAGGAGACCAGGAAGTAAGAATGGTGAATAAATAAAAGTTTAAAAAAGAAGTGTAAAATTTTATTTAATCTCAGTTTAAAAAGATCAATTTATTAGTCACCTCACTTTGGTACTATATATATATATATTTCTAAGTTTAGTATTTTCAATTGATTAAAACCATTAATGAGCTTCTTCTCTGAAGATAAGAGAATTGAACCTTAACTGTGATTCTAAGTTAAGTTCTGATGCAAGCATGTGTTTAACTGCATGAACAAAATTGGAATTTCTTCATGTCCACGATGTAAATATTATTTGTGTTTAAAAGTGTGTGTTTTTTTCGAGCCAACCCAGGAATGCCAAAAACCCCCAAACAAACATAAAACAAAAACA
The DNA here is from genome assembly GCA_004027635.1 of Crocidura indochinensis. Taxonomy (NCBI): domain Eukaryota; kingdom Metazoa; phylum Chordata; class Mammalia; order Eulipotyphla; family Soricidae; genus Crocidura; species Crocidura indochinensis. The sequence continues at coordinate 8,855 of PVKC010000516.1, read as the reverse complement.
AACTAAAGGTAAAACAAAACAAAACAAAACAAAACAAAAAAGTGTGTGTTTTTTAAAAGCCAGGAGTATCAATATCCCCAACTATAAGTATGTATCTCAAACATTGACTTGTATGATTCATCTGAACCATGAAACATTATTCCTTCAAATATTTGTACCCATCTCTGATTAATCTGTCTAGGCTGACCATGATAGTTCAATTTCCCACTGTAGCTTTGAATCCGGAAGAAACACCTATGAGATATAAGATTTATATATGAATTTTCTCTCTTTATATTTAATGTTATATGTCTATAACTTGGTAATTAATTTAATTATTGAACAATTATTTATGCTCAAACTACTATGTTTCATATACTTTTATATTTTCTGGGGGAGAAACTCGTGCCAGATAATCCTCCCTACCTTTGTGGGTAAAGGTACAGTTTGGAGATGGTGATCACACTTGGGACATGACTGCACTGCCACTCCTAAAATCTACAGTGTACTCATGCTTGTAGAATGAGAACAATCAGGTGGCATTCATATCAGCACCACGGAGAGCTCCAGCAGAGGCTTCTGGGTTTCTGGAGGGACTTTCCAATACAAAGGAGGATCCTTGCTACTGACCTGCCAATTTACCTGGCTAGTCCAACCAACTCCAAGCTTGTGCAGCTTTGCCTTGAATCCAGGCCAGAATGCTATGAAACTGTCTCAGAACTGAAAGACAGTTTACCCCTGCCATATATCTCTTTTTGTTGGTGTAAACGGAGGAATCATGTAACCATAAAATCTCTGAAGTTACCTGAAGTCTTGTGCTTATATTTCTAAAACAGAAGTTAGTTGGCAACAGTTTATTGAAGGATGAGAACATTTCTAGTAATGCTAGAGCTTCTCTGGAGGTGATATATTCTCTTGGGTGAAGAGAATATTCTAAGCAGAGAGAATAGAAGAGCAAAAAAGCAGGGAGGCTTAACAGTGGATAGTTTGGTCAGGAAATGGAGAGTAGTTTAATAGGATTGAAGCTATTCATCTGCCCCTTTTATATTCTGAGGCTCTAAACCACTATTTTCAGCACAGAACATTCTGTTGAATCTCCAGACTTTATTTCCAGCTAGTCTATTGTGTATCTCAGTTGAAAGATCTATACGCATCTCTGACCCACCTTTCTAAAATGGAATTCATCACTTTCTTCCAATGTGCTCTGCTCTGATGGCATATTAGAAGGAAGAAACGTTCACTATGAATGGTCTTAAATTGGGTGACTGATTTCTTAAAGGATTTGGTGACCTTATTCTCCTTTCCAAGTGAGAGCAGAAAATGAGAGTGGCTTAAACGAAAGCATGAGATCACTGGGTTAGAGGACTTCCAATACCATTGATTGTAAGGGACTCAGGAGGGGCAAACAAAAGAAGTCATGAAATTTTTTTCCCCGAGGAAGAAGAGGCAATATAATCTAGCTATTATTTTCTTCTTCATCACGACTTAGTTACTATTATAATAATTGAATTATTAATACCCTCTAACAGCAGTTTATATTTGCATAGAGCTTCACAACTTATAAAAGGTCTAATTTGATCTTAATCGCTACCCTGTGAGGCTATCAAGACAAGGATTATTAACTCATTCCCCCTCTTCCCTCATTTCATACTTGGAAAAACTGAAACTGCAAGCTACAGAAGTGTTGAAATTGGCAAGAAATCAAGTAGCACACCCAGGAACAAAAAGCTCTGCTTCCCAGTTCCCACCCAGATCTCAATATGTGCTTTTTTTCCAGTAAAATAGTCTTGCTATCATCTGCCAAATTTAGGAACAATGGCTGAGTATGTGAGCAAAGACCTATTGAGCATTCCTTTCTGATTTTTTTCTATAAAAAGTGGGAGAACTACCTAACATCAAAGAATTCCAAAGCTGGAATCCCAGAGCTGGGCCAGAGTGATACAATAGTGGGTAGGGAACTTGCCTTGCATTCAGTCTACTGGGTTCAATCCTTGATACCTCATATGATTTTTGAGCACTATTAGCATGATCCCTGATCGCAGAGACAAGAATAAACCCTGATTACTGTCAGGTGTGACTACCTTAATAAAAATGTCCCTGGTACCATAAGAACGCTCACCATGAAAGTTGGCCATAATCTATTTTTTTTTTTTGGTTTTTGGGACACACCCGGTGACGCTCAGGGGTTACTCCTGACTATTCGCTCAGAAGTCGCTCCTGGCAGGCACGGGGGACCATATGGGGAACCGGGGGATCGAACCGAGGTCCATCCTAGGTTAGCGCAGGCACCTTATCTTCAGCGCCACCACCCGGCCCCCCATAATCTATTTTTTATGAACTAGAGTTTGACAGCTTATAAAGCACTCTTACACTCCCTTTCTCATTTGACTTGATCCCATCATCTATGATCATCACCCTTTTTCCAGAAACTGATGAGGAGTCTCGGAGATCTCCGTAAATTGATTTGCCTGAGTTCGTAGGTCAGCAGCTGAGTCAGAATCTAAAATGCCTTTTCTGATATTTTGGTTGAAACTTTCTCTTGTTCTTTTTGCAAGAGAAAGAGTTGTGCTCTCTTGCTTTTGCTTCCCAGCTGCCTCTGGTCATACCCGAAAAACAATCCTGTAATTGAGTTGGAATGTGGGTGCTGAGGCCGGAGAGACAATGTTTCCTGCTTTTCAATCTGTTCTTAATTTATTAAAGTGATGAAATAAGGAAGAGGCCCAGAAGGGGTGGATGTTTTCCATCAGTGAGTCACGGGAACATGCAGAGGCAGAAGGTCAGGAAAAAGGCGCTGTTACTCAGCAGCTCCCTAGCCCTGGCTCAGAGAGAAAGTGCTGGGGGCAGGGCCTCTGTAGAAAATTCCCAAGAGTGACTTGAGCCAGGGAAGAGCAGGTGCTGCAGAGGACTGACTCCTACCTTTGAGCCCTAGCACCACCTTCCTTCCTGTGTGACAAATATCCAATGTCCTAGGAAAGTGAATCAAGAAAGACAGGAGGGGTATAGTCTAAACCAACTGAGGTTGATCACAAAGCCTTCCTAGAGACTTAGACTTGAAAAGTATAGAGATGTTATCTGAGGAAAAAAATAAGGCAAAGAGGAGAAACAATTTTCTAGGCAAAATAAATTATAGGTAAAGGATCCTAAGGTGAGAGAGAATTTTTGGAGTCAGAAGGTTTGAGAATGATGCTGGAGAGACAGAGACATTTGGCAGTGTTCCAGAGGGCATTTCAGGTATGTTAGGAAGTTCCATTTCTTTCAGTAGAAGGTGTTAGTGATTATCACAATTGATCTGGCTGTGAGTAGAGACTGGGTTTCAGAGGCCCTGGGAGGCAGTTGGTAAAAGAACTGGAGAAAGTAAGAGTTGGTAGTAGTGGCAATTAGTTGAAGCAGTGGGAATGGGGATAGAGGAGACAAATAGGAGGGAGGGATGTATCAGGATTCTATCTTCTAGATACTCTTTAGTCAGTGGGTAAGAGGAGAGGGGGGAAAAAGTTAGTACTGCCAGAAACTTGATTACTTGTCCTTGGTGACTATAGAGACATTTGTCTGTCTGTTTAAAAATTGAGGGCCACATTTTCTGACTTCCACTGCTACCTAGATGTTCTCCATCCACAAAGGAAATGGTTTTATGTGCCAAGATCTGTATCGGACACTGTATTGGTATGCAATAATGCTTTCAAAAGCAGATCCTATGTCCAAGTGAGAAGATAAATATTTAAATAGTGATGATCACAAGGTATGATGAGCCTGAGATAGAGTGGGTTGCAGGGTCTCAGAGAATCAGAAAGTTGTGTTCCAGAACTCCTATGGAATCTGTATAGGAGTCTCCTGATTGAATGGAAAATGAACAAAATGTTCTAAAGACAGCAGGGGTTTTAACTGTATATACTATGTTCAGAAATGTCTGTGGATGTCTGTGAATGTCCAAGTGTGGGGGGGAAAAGGTGACTGGCAGGAATGGGCTTTCCTGGACTCACTCTTCGTATTGTGTGTTTTCAACTGAAGATAGCTTTCTCTTTAGCCAACTTCCCACCACCCTTCAAAGTGCATTTTAAATTCAAACTCTCTTGAAGCCTTTCATTTGATTTCTTTTCTTGTCCCAGTGATTTATTAAGTGTCTACCAAGTGCTCTTCACCTACTTTCAGTCACGTATTCTTTCTAATATCCTGGCAAGGTCAGAAGTTCAGTTCAGTTCATTGTTGACCTAGTCCCTTGCATATACCATACTCTGAAAATAGAGATAAGCAGAGATTGATCCCATCCTCAGATAGCTCACACATTGATTATCAGTTATTTTTTTTGTTTTGTTTTGTTTTTTGGGCCACACTGGTGACGCTCAGGGGTTACTCCTGGCTATTCGCTCAGAAGTCGCTCCTGGCAGGCACGGGGGACCATATGGGGAACCGGGAGATCGAACTGAGGTCCATCCTAGGTTAGCGCAGGCACCTTACCTCCAGCGCCACCGCCCGGCCCCCCTAATTATCAGTTATTCTTGATGAAAGTGATATCTAGTACTATCTCAGATGTGTAGATCACCAATTTGGGTTCATTTACTTGCTATTTTTGTAAGTAACTAATGATGGGTTTGGTGCTTAGCCCAGTGGTATGGTGTTCAGTCCCAGTAGTGCTGATGGACTACCAAGGTTTCACCCAGTGGTGCTGGGGTGTGGTGTGTGTGTGGCAGGTAGTGCTGTAGCTTGACTTTATTTTTATTTTATTTTTATTTTTTTTTTGGTTTTTGGGTCACGCCCAGTGACGCTCAGGGTTTACTCCTGGCTATTTGCTCAGAAGTCGCTCCTGGCAGGCACGGGGGACCATATGGGGAACCGGGGGATCGAACCGCGGTCCGACCTAGGTTAGCACAAGGCAAGGCAGGCACCTTACCTTTAGTGCCACCGCCCGGCCCCCATGTAGCTTGACTTTAACACTTTGTTCTACCATTTGAGTCTTATCCCCAATCTCCCTACTTTTTAATTTATTAGCTGAAATTTCCAAGATCACAAAGATACTAAGAGGACCCTAGCTCTGGGTGACATTGAATCAGCCTGCTGTTCTCTTCTCCAGTCAATTACCATGACTTATATGGTCTGTATGTTTGAGGAAAGGGTATTTATATAAAAAAGATTCTGGTAGATTTGACTAACACATACTTATTACTTTTTAACTAGCTCATTAAAAGCAGGCTGCAGTGTTATAAAGTGGTCTTGTAGAGAAGGCTCCTGAGAAGTTACCAAAATATGACCAAAAATCAGATGAAGGCACTTGAGAGATTAGGTAGAGTCAAGTTTTATTTATGTACATGGACTCCACTTGGCTAATGCAAAAATGGGTGGAAGTATGAATTAGTGCACTTCGAGCTCATATAGGTTAGTTGCAGGATACAACAATACTAAGGGAACATTTTTCTTATCAAACGTAAGAACTGGTTGTTAACTTATTTGGTATAATCAGTGATTAACACTTTCTGTTTTAGGCTCCATATAGACATTTACTAATTGTTTTCTGTGGCCCTGTTTTATTCTTGCTTAAGCAACCGTATCAGTCTAGCTCTTCTGCTCTGTTCCAGTCATAATTTTATGATTTATGGCATATTCATCTTTGCTTAACTTCTAGAATGGGTCATTCAGAAGTCTTGCCTCTAGTTTCCTAATTCTGTTACTAATTTTCCTACTACAGAAAAATATAGAGACCAGACCTTTCCTGTGAAAGGTCATTTGGTGCTCTGAGCACAGTTCTATTTCATGTTCAGTTTGGAATCTTTAGAAATCAGTGGATGAGCCAGCTAGGGTAAGAATTTGGTAATCTTGAATTAGATCGACTTAGATTTGCCTTACTAATAGTTATATGGGCTAACAGAGTTTTCATGAATCTCTGTGAGTATATCAGTTTGTGGAATATGTGAGTTCTATGGAGATTACCCATAGTTTGCACTCTGTGTGTCTCTTGTGTAGGACCTTAAATTCTCCCACATATCTTCTACAGAGGCCTTGTGATTCCTCAGTCTTCTCACCTTCTTGGCATCTTACCCTGATCAGTCTTAAATGTATTTCTTATTTAGAAAGCATATTTCAGGGTGGCATATGTCTTCTAATCATGACAAATACTTCTGAACACCCTGGGGTTTGGAGCCTGACCACTTGGTGGGTTGCATGTCAGGAGCTCACATTTGCCCTCTGAGTTCTCCAACTCTATGGCTAACTGACAATGAGTGCAGGCCTACCTTAGTTCTGAAGCAGTTTGGGCAGTAAATAAATAAACTTCTTAGTCCCTTTCACCATCTACAGCCTCAGATATAACCCAGCTGGTTTTATCTTCTCACAAGGGCTGGACTTTTGAGGGGAAGGGCAGGAAGTTAGGGATTCAGAAATTACTATCTTCAAACAGGTTGTGTTTCTGGGAGTATAAAAAAATAATCGTCCCCTCCCCCTAACTGATCATGGTATTTTAATGACTCAAAATCATGAATATTAAACCAAGGGAAAGTTGACAGTATTTAAATGAGCATCATTAAGAGACACATAAATTAACAGGGTTTTTAGTTCTTGTGGAACTGCCGTTTCAATGTTAATTAAACAACCAGAGTGCTCAGGCGCTTTTGCAGCAAACTGTCCCCAAAGTGTGCTGCAGAATATCATTATGGGTGGCTGCCTTGCTGTTTAATTATTTCCAAGTTGATTTTTTTTTTGTTCATTGCTGCAGTAGTTTTATGCTTGTCTTGCATTTGGGAAAGGTGATGTGGCTGAACCTCCAGGGAGGTTGCAGGTTGCTCTGTTGGTCCAACAGTGATGGCCTAAGATGAGAAATTTTCGTCCCTTCACATCAGCCTTCTGGAAAGGAGGTCCCAAATGATCTTTTGTGTCTACAAATAGGCCAGTCTAACTGAGTTGAGGAGTTCCCTGAAACCTTAACTGAAGGCAATCTGGCACTAAGAAAGCTGAAGGCTTGAGTTTGGGTGTAGCCCTCAGGTAGGAAGGAAAGCAGGGGTGACAAGAGGATAGCAAAGGCTCCATGGTCATGTCTGAGGAGTGGAGGTGAGTCAGGAGTCTTGGCACCTGCTATAGACTCGTGCATCTGAACTAAATGACTTTGAGACAGTCCCTTGTTCTCTCTGGCATCAGTTTGCAAATGAAAAAGAGATGGAAAAGAGACCGGAACATCACTTTCATGGGGAAAATCTTGCCCCCAAGGAGGAGAGAAGTGGTTTTGGGGCATTAAAATGCCTGATAAATATCTAAAATGCAGGGCCCGATAAGTAGTAAGGGCTGACTTTGTTTACCACCTTTAACAACAATTTGTTGCTTTTGTTGTCACTAAGTGATTGAATGAGTCACAGTCATTTTGGGTTTGAGTTTCATTTTTCTTCAGCTCCTTTCAGGACATCTGGATAAATTTTGCAGCCACATTTTTCTCTGCTAGAGTGCCCTAATGCTTGGCCCTAGGGGCAAACTACTACTCATGCTGAGTTCCCCCTGCCCTCACCTCCTTGGGAAACCATTTTTGACCTCTTTAAAGAGGTTTAGATTTCTCTTCCAGCTCATAAGGTGTCCTATCTCACTGATACTCCCTCCTCAATCATTTCTGTGTTGTCCCCCAATACTTTGTCCTTCATATCTCCTCTGTTTTTCCTCAAACATTACTTTCTCAATGATACATTTTCACCACCCCATTTAAAGTCACTTGTCTTAAGTCATTCCTTACTTCCCTTACTTTCTCTTCAGCTTTGTCTTCCAATGCATTTTCTTTATATCTATCTTTATATTATAAATTATATATCTTATATGTTATACATATTATATAATATGATATATTATCTTTTAAATCTAGCTCTCCACCAGAATGCAAACTGCTTAAGCATGCAGTCTTTCAGTTTTGTGTTAAGTCACTGCTGTGATACCTGCATCTAAAAGTGAAATAAAGTGTGTCAAAGACAATGTTTATTGGACAAATAGATGAATGAAGTGGGGTTCCTTCCTAGGGGACTGGAAATGTTGATGACACCAACCTGCTACAAGATAGTACTGTAATGGTGGTCTAGGGAGCAACTGATTCTCATTGTGACCTTTTTTTATTCCTTACTCCATGTTCCTGTGGATTAAAGAATATAGGACCTATCAGAAAATCAGCTGGATGGCCCAACTGGCTTTACTATTACCTAAGAATTTCATTCCAATCTCTTAAACCAAGAATTTTGGAGGGATAAACACAGCATCAGGCAAGCTGCTTTCCTCAAAACTTTCCAGGCTGCATTTCCCAAGAGGACAATAGGCCACTCCTGCTGAAAATTCAGATCCCATGTACTCCACTGTGATTTCCAAACCAAACAGTGAAGCTAAAGAGTAATTGGAGAGGGGTTGTCCCTTATTTCTATATGTCCCCATGTCCCCACTGATTAGTCCAGCTGTAGCAAGAATTTGAGGGAGAAGGAATCCTTCACAGAGAGGTGCTTGGACAAACAATTTCTATTTTATTACACTTTAATATTCGTTTACTCATTCTATATCCTCCTAGGATTGATTTAAGTATCAGCATTTTAGGCAATTTTCCTAATATGCTGTTTGAATGAAAAAAAGAAGAGGTATAAATCTATCAATCTAAGCTATTCAAATTTCCATACAGATACTTGAATAAAATGCAAATTTTGTTGAGAGGTCCAATTATCTATCAGATTGTATTTAAAACACCCGTGAGATCTGCTAACAGATAATAAATAGCTGAAACTAGGGTCAGTATCAACTCAGATTGACCTGGTCCTCCCTCTGTCATCTCCACTGAGGTAGCAACAAAATGTCCAGGGATAAAATGTCAGTCATTTTCTTTCTTTCTTTTTTTTAATTCTAATATATTTTATAGAACTCACCATTTTCTTTTTCTTTTT